>OZ018324.1:203787800-203974818 GCA_963969495.1 Ceratothoa steindachneri | reverse complement strand
CTTAGTAGGAAGACAGTTACACCTCAAGCACCCCTGTCGAAAAATCAGAGAACCAGTTCACTGGGGCTCTCGTGCTGCTCAGTTGGGAGCTGCGGCACGATTGGGGACGTCCGGCCCAGGGGAGACCTTAGGGTTGGTGTGCTTGATCAAAGGGTTTCTGTTCGCCGAACGACCGAAAACCTCCTGGAAATAGGCGGATGTGATTAGTGCGAGAGAAAATCACAACCAAAAACCCCTTTTTTAATGCGAATGGTCCGAGATTTTTGTAACATGGCGAAGAAGAATGGTCCTCCGTTTCGAAAGCTAACCTGCAAAATATGCAAAGTCTATAGATGGAGTGAAGACTTCGGGGGAAGGAGTTGCAAGGAACTCACAGATGGCGTCAGTGTCTGTGACTTCTGCGAACTCGAGAAGCGCCTGGGCGAGAGCATCGCTCAACTGAGAGAGGAGAACTCCCTCCTTAAAAGGGAAGTTCAACTCTTAAAAACAGAGGGATGCAGATGCTCAGGCGAGAAGGCTCCGGACGTCCAACAGGCGATTTCTTCTGCTGAAGGGCTTCCTCAACGAGCCAAAAAGAAGAAAAGAAGGAAGAAAGAAGAGAAAGTAGAAATAGAAGAAGAGAAAGTAGAAAGAGAAGAAGAGAAAGTAAAAGGAGAAGAAGAGAAAGTAGAAAGAGAAGAAAAGAAACTGGAAACAGAAGAAGAGAAAGTAGAAGCAGAAGAAGAGAAACGGGAAACAAACGAAGAGATAGCAAAGGAAGTCAAGAAGAAGAATAAGAGGAAGAATAAGAAGAAGAAGAAAAAAAAAATTAGAGATACAAGAGGAAAGCGGCAAGTCGCCTTCGAAAGGAAAGACTAAGTCGTCCGCAGTCAAATGTGCAAGAGTCACCCTTATTGGTGATTCTCAAGCACGGGGTCTGAAGCCCCTGCTAGCGGCCCGCCTTCGCACAAGCGTTAAGGTGAGCTGCATCCCAGGTTGTGGGAATATGCAGGTAAGAGCTGAGGCCGAGAAGTCTCAGATTTCAGAGACTTCAGTCGTTGCCCTTATGGTAAGTGGCAACGACCTCTACCTCAAAGGAGGTAGGGTAGGCCCTACAGGTGAAATTATGAGGACAGTTATGGGCGCTGTCGACGACTGTGGACTGAAAACCCGCAGACGCGTCGTGGTGGGGATGCTCCCGAGGTGGGGTCCAAGCCGGACTGCCCACTTGAGGAACATGTCGCTAAACAGGCGCCTTGCAGACCTTTGTACAGCTGAGGGTGTCTTTTTGTGGACCCGTACGCCGTGTTCTATGGTAGAAAAGACCTCTACCAAAGGGACGGGGTGCACCTCTCCTTTAAGGGCAAGGCGTTCCTAGCCAACCTCATCCAGGATGTCGTGGAGCGCACCCAAAGGAGTGTCCGGCCCATTGGGAAGGCGGACGTACGCCAGTACGCCCGAGTCACTCCCCAAACAACCTTCTCGGAGGTTGTTAAAAATGGTGCCACCACGACAAACAAGAAGCCGGGAAACAGAAGAGTATAGGGGTCCTACATTAGGGGACTCCCTGAAGGTTCTTCTGTTCAATGCGAGGTCAATCAGGAACAAGTTTCCTGAGCTCTGTGGCCTCGTAGCGACGGAAGAACCCGAAATGGTAGCCATAACAGAATCGTGGATAAAAACCTCAAACCGAGACTTTGAAGGCGAATTCACGGTTCCTGGCTACCAACTCTTCCACAAAGATAGGCCAGACAGAGAGGGTGGCGGTGTAATGTTGTATGTCAAGGATACAATCAAATCTACGAACTCCAACGTTATATCCGACCACGAGCTCCTAGGCGTAGACCTAGAGATCGGTCCTGCCAAATACAGGACCCTGGTGCTTTACAGACCCCCTTCCCAACCTGTTGAGAAGGACAGGGAACTGTACCAGCTGCTGGGTGAGCTGGTTCAAGGCAGAGTGTGCATCGTTATGGGCGATTTCAACAGCCAAGTTGACTGGGAAACCAGAGCAGCCTGTGGCGAGAGCGCGCTACTCCTGGAGTTCGCCAACAACGAGTTCCTCACTCAATGGGTCAGAGAACCGACGAGAGGAGACAATATCCTCAAATTGGTCTTCACCTCTGAGGATGATATCCTTGAGGATATCTCTGTAGGCGAAGAGCTCGGTGGCAGTGATCACCAGCTAGTTAGATTTAGCGTCAAGATCCCGAAGGTAAGGTCTGTTGCAGGCAATTAAAGAAACTTGACTTGAGAAGAGCAGACTTTGCAAGCCTTCGAGCTGGACTGACTGACGTGAGGCTAGAAGTGTGCGATGCCGTTGAAGACTCGTGGAATAGTTTCAAAACCACATTCATGAGTCTTCAATCGCGTTTCATCCCTCTGAAATGCCCCCGTCTGTCTTCTGTTCAACCTAAGTGGTTTAATCGAAAAATCGGCCAACTGCTTAGGGAGAAGAGAAATGTGTACCGGCAATCGAAGATCTCGGGTGACTTTGACGAATACTGGAGGCTAGCCAGGAGAGTGAAGTCCAGCATAAGGGCGGCTAAGCGGTCTGAGGAACTCCGAGTGGCGAGACTCTGTAAAGAGAATCCCAAGGAGTTTTTTGGATATGTGAACAGCCGTAAACCAATCCGTCGAACGATTGGCCCTTTGAGGAATGAGGAGGGGACATTAAAGCATTCAGATGCAGAAAATGCTAACCTCCTCAACAACTACTTCTCTTCAGTGTTTACTGAAGAGTGTGGTCCCATTCCCCAGCCGACGGATTCCTACTCGGGGGAAAAGCTGGAGGCAATGGACTTCACCGAAGGAGAAATAAAGAAAAAGATCGCTGACCTAAAGACGAATAAGTCCCCTGGACCGGACGGGTTTCTACCTAAAGTGTTGAAGGAAGTGTGCGATGAAGTATCACGACATCTGTGCGCTATCTTTAACATGTCAATCCGGACCGGATGCGTTCCTAGAGACTGGCGTGAGGCGGAGGTGACTCCTATCTTCAAGAAAGGAGACCGTAACCAACCGTCGAACTACCGACCTATCAGTCTGACTTCGATAGTCGGTAAACTCATGGAAAGCATCATGGTGGACAAAGTGACGTCGTATTTAGAGTCAAACCTGCTACTGAGGAGTTCCCAGCACGGCTTCCGAAGGCAACGGTCCTGCCTGACGAACCTTGCGGAATTCTTCCACTTCGTTTTCAGTGAGCACGATCGGGACAAGGCGGTGGATGTGGTGTACCTAGACTTTCAGAAAGCCTTTGATAAGGTACCACACCGCCGCCTTCTCCGGAAAGTGCGAGCGCTTGGCATAGACGGAAAGGTAGCCGGCTGGATCGAGAACTGGCTAAGTGGCAGACGGCAACGGGTGGTGGTAAATGGACAGTCTTCTGAGTGGGTGCCCGTTACTAGCGGGGTGCCTCAAGGTTCTGTCCTGGGACCACTACTATTTATCATCTACGTCAACGACATGGACGGTGACATGGTTGCGAAGATTTCCAAATTTGCCGACGATACCAAGCTTGGTATGAACGTTGCAAAGGATGGAAATACTGCCCGCCTGCAGGAAGATCTTGGGAAGATTGGGGAGTGGTCGGACACGTGTCAAATGCCTTTTAACGTGGGGAAATGCAAAGTGATGCATATCGGCCACAGAAACCCCCAATCTCAGTATATCCTTAAGGGCACTGCTCTTGAATCGAGTGACACTGAGAAGGACTTGGGTGTAACAATCACTAGTGACCTCAAGTTCTCGAAACAGTGCATTGAGGTTGAGAAAAAGGCCCAAAGGATGCTAGGCTATATTAAGCGCCAGTTTGGTTATCGGAACCAGGAGATTGTACTGTGCCTGTACAACTCACTTGTCCGACCGCACCTGGAGTATGCCGTACAATTTTGGAGTCCTTCATTGCGAAAGGACATCGCGAGATTGAAACGCGTACAAGCCAGGGCAACCAAGCTGATTCCCTCTATCCGACATAAAAGTTATGAAGATAGACTAAGGGAGTTAGATCTGTTCTCACTGGAAACCCGTAGACTGCGTGGTCAGCTCATCGAAGTCTTCAAAATACTTCGAGGGTTCGACAATGTTGACTACCGGAACATTTTCACACTGAGTGAGAACAGAACGCGCAATCACGGCTTCAAACTTGAACTGAAGCGTTACAACCGCAATCTGTGTGGAAACTTTTTCACCTACAGTATCTGCGGTAAGTGGAACGCACTTCCAGTGGAAGTTGTCAACAGTGAATCTGTTGACCAGTTCAAGTCAAGACTAGACAAAGTCTTGAAAAGTGGCCGTTTATGGACGCAAAACAATTGAGCAGCCATGTGCCCGCTCAATTGCTAGTCCAAAGGTACCCTCTTTGAATGGACCGTAAGGTCTCCTAGGGTACTTACTTTCCTTGTTACTCCTTGTTACTCCTTGTTACTCTCTTTCTCTCTCTCTCTCTCTCTCTCTCTCTCTCTCTCTCTCTCTCTCTCTCTCTCTCTCTCTCTCCTCTCTCCCTCCCTTTCACCCATCACTAAGGAGCCTGGAAGTAAATCCGCAACTAGTAATTGATAAATTAAAGAAAATGAACTCGTACAAGACTCCTGGTCCTGATAAATTTTACCCTAGAATCTTAAAACATGTCCATAATGAGTTAGCAGAGTCACTTGCTCTCATTTTTAACAAATCTCTCGAGCATGGGGTCGTCCCTGATGATTGGAGGAAAGCTAACGTCACACCTATCTTTAAGAAGGGATGTAAAAACCAGGCCAGTAATTACAGACCCATTAGCTTAACCTCAATAGTTGGAAAGTTGCTCGAAACGATCATTAGAGACAAGCTAGTAGAGTTCCTCGAAAACAATAACCTTATACGTGATAGCCAGCATGGTTTTAGGTCTAAGAGATCGTGCTTAACAAACCTAATTGACTTTTACCATAACCTTTTCAACCTATATAACGATACTAAATCATTAGATATAATTTACCTAGATTTCAAAAAGGCATTTGAAAAAATTCCACATCAGAAACTCATGAACAAAGTGCGTACGCTAGGAATTAACGGTAATATATACGGATGGATTAGTAGCTGGTTAAAAAACAGGAAGCAGAGAGTGATAATAAATGGCGTGGAATCGGACTGGGTATCTGTTACCAGCGGTGTTCCCCAGGGATCAGTCCTGGGGCCTATTTTATTTACTATATACATCAATGACATAGACGTTGGAATAAATAATATCATATCTAAATTTGCAGATGACACGAAAATAGGTAACTCAGTACTATGCGAAGATGACAGGGCTAGCCTGCAGGCTGATATAAATAAAATTACCGAATGGTCTGAGAAATGGCAAATGCCATTTAATATCGACAAATGCCAAATCCTTCAGTGCGGAACAAAAAACAAAAAATACACCTATACAATGCAAGGCGGCTTAATAAACACAACCCCGCAGGTTAAAGATTTAGGAGTAATAATTACAGAAAACTTAAAAACATCAAACCAATGCGCAGCTGCTGCAAACAAAGCTAACACAGCACTAGGATTTATAAAAAGAAACTTTACTTATAAAAGCGAGGAGATAATTATGCCACTATATAAAAGTATTGTCAGGCCCCATCTCGAATACGCTGTACAGTTCTGGGCCCCTTACTTAATAAAAGACATAGATAAATTAGAAGCTGTACAACACAGAGCGACAAAACTTATCCCGTCAGTACGTAACAAACCTTACCACGAGAGGCTAAAAAAACTCAATCTATTTTCCGTCAGAAAACAAAGACTAAGGGGGCAGCTTATAGAGTGCTTCAAAATACTTAAAGGATTTAACAACGTTAATGCCAATAACTTGTTCACACTGACAGGGGAGTGTCCCACCCGTGGACATGATTCAAAACTTCAGGGTAAAAGAGCCACTATGGATGTAATAAAAAACTTCTTCACTTACTCGATTATTAATGATTGGAATAATTTGCCAAACGAGGTAGTGGACAGCAGAACTATAGATTCATTTAAAATGAGATTAGACAAACACTTAACAAATATTGGAATTGTTTAGCATAAGCTACAAAATAAAATAATATTACAAAAATATAACTCTTTCAGGTTTATGTAAGTGGTTTTCATATTCATTTCATTTAATTACTATTCAATGCAAATTTCCTTCAGGTACTGTCTTCTTACACCTGCAAGGTACTTTTCCCAAATTATTTCATGTACGGCTTTTGCCGGAGGGAGTGGAGGGTGGGGAGAGCCTAAAACTTTTCTATCCTTTACTTCTACTATTCTATGTGTAAGTGGCAGTAGATTTAAGGACAGATCACCTTAGTCTGGGCCGTAAGGCCCGTGTGATCTGTGTATCTATGTAACTCTATGTAACTCTCTCTCTCTCTCTCTCTCTCCTCTCTGAGAGAGAGAGAGAGAGAGAGAGAGAGAGTTACATAGAGTTACATAGAGTTACATAGATACACAGATCACACGGGCCTTACGGCCCAGACTAAGGTGATCTGGCCTTAAATCTACTGCCACTTACACATAGAATAGTAGAAGTAAAGGATAGAAAAGTTTTAGGCTCTCTCTCTCTCTCTCTCTCTCTCTCTCTCTCTCTCTCTCTCTCTCTCTCTCGACTAATTAGATTTGTAGTCAAAGTCCCCAAGGCAGAGCCTGCAACTAGTAAATCAAGGAAACTGGATTTAAGAAGAGCAGACTTTGCAGGTCTACGCGCGGGACTGACTGACGCGAGGCTAGAGGAGTGCGATGCTGTTGAAGACTTTTGGAACAGTTTCAAAACCACATTCATGAGTCTTCAATCGCGTTTTATCCCTCTGAAATGCCCCCGTCGGTCTTCTGTTCAACCAAAGTGGTTTAATCGAGAAATCGGGCAACTGCTTAGGGAGAAGAGAAATGTGTACCGGCAATCGAAGATCTCGGGTGACTTTGACGAATACCGGAGGCTAGCCAGGAGAGTGAAGTCCAGCATAAGGGCGGCTAAGCGGTCTGAGGAACTCCGAGTGGCGAGACTCTGTAAAGAGAATCCCAAGGAGTTTTTTGGATATGTGAACAGCCGTAAACCAATCCGTCGAACGATTGGCCCTTTGAGGAACGAGGAGGGGACATTAAAGCATTCAGATGCAGAAAATGCCAACCTCCTCAACGACTACTTCTCTTCAGTGTTTACTGAAGAGTGTGGTCCCATTCCCCAGCCGACGGATTCCTACTCGGGGGAAAAGCTGGAGGCAATGGACTTCACCGAAGGAGAAATAAAGAAAAAGATCGCTGACCTAAAGACGAATAAGTCCCCTGGACCGGACGGGTTTCTACCCAAGGTGTTGAAGGAAGTGTGCGATGAAGTATCACGACATCTGTGCGCTATCATTAACATGTCAATCCGGACCGGATGCGTTCCTAGAGACTGGCGTAAGGCGGAGGTGACTCCGATCTTCAAGAAAGGATCCTCCAGCCATCCGTCAAACTACCGACCTATCAGTCTGACTTCGATAGTCGGTAAACTCATGGAAAGCATGATGGTGGAGAAAATAACGTCGTATTTAGAGTCAAACCTGCTACTGAGGAGTTCCCAGCACGGCTTCCGAAGGCAACGGTCATGCCTGACGAACCTTGTGGAATTCTTCCACTTCGTGTTCAGTGAGCACGATCGGGACAAGGCGGTGGATGTGGTTTACTTAGACTTTCAGAAAGCCTTTGATAAGGTACCACACCGCCGCCTTCTCCGGAAAGTGCGAGCGCTGGGCATAGACGGAAAGGTAGCGGGCGGGATCGAGAACTGGCTAAGTGGCAGACGGCAACGGGTGGTAGTAAATGGACAGGCTTCCGAGTGGGTGCCCGTTACTAGCGGAGTGCCTCAAGGTTCTGTCCTGGGACCACTACTATTCATCATCTACGTCAACGACATGGACGGTGACATGGTTGCCAAGATTTCCAAATTTGCCGACGATACCAAGCTTGGTATGAACGTTGCAAAGGATGGAAATACTGCCCGCCTGCAGGAAGACCTTGGGAAGATTGGGGAGTGGTCGGACACGTGGCGAATGCCGTTCAACGTGAACAAGTGCAAAGTAATGCATATCGGCCACAGAAATCCCCAATCTCATTATATCCTTAAGGGCACTGCTCTCGAATCGAGTGACACTGAGAAGGACTTGGGTGTTGCTGTCACTAGCGACCTCAAGTTCTCGAAACAGTGCATTGAGGCAGAGAAGAAAGCCCAAAGGATGTTAGGCTACATAAAGCGCCAGTTTGGATACCGTAACAGGGAGATAGTACTTTGTCTGTACAACTCCCTAGTTCGGCCGCACCTGGAGTATGCCGTACAATTTTGGAGTCCTTCGTTTCGAAAGGACATCGCAAGGTTGGAACGCGTACAAGCCAGGGCAACCAAACTGATTCCCTCTATCCGACATAAAAGTTATGAGGATAGACTAAGGGAATTAGATCTGTTCTCGTTGGAAACCCGTAGACTGCGTGGTCAGCTCATCGAAGTTTTCAAAATACTTCGAGGGTTCGACAATGTTGACTACCGGGATATTTTCACACTGAGTGAGAACAGAACGCGCAATCACGGCTTCAAACTTGAACTGAAGCGTTACAACCGCAATCTGTGTGGAAACTTTTTCACCTACAGTATCTGCGGTAAGTGGAACGCACTTCCAGTGGAAGTTGTCAACAGTGAATCTGTTGACCAGTTCAAGTCAAGACTAGACAAAGTCTTGAAAAGTGGCCGTTTAGGGACGCAAAGCAATTGAGCAGCCATGTGCCCGCTCGATTGCTAGTCCCAAGGTACCCTCTTTGAATGGACCGTAAGGTCTCCTAGGGTACCTTCTTTCCTTGTAACTCCTTGTAACTCTCTCTCTCTCTCTCTCTCTCTCTCTCTCTCTCTCTCTCTCTCTCTCTCTCTCTCTCTCTCTCTCTCTCTCTCTCTCTCTCTCTCTCAACACAGCCACCTTGTCGTCGGTGAGAGAGCTTGCGTGATCTGCCTGAGTTAAGCTAGCTAAGCTGGGGGACTTTTGGTCCGGTAGGGTCAACCATGCCAGTAAGGTAGCTGTAGTAGGATCCAGACTAAGGGTTGTCTAACTTCTCTACCACTTCTTTGATGCGTCTCCTTGCATCCCCCTACCAACCCATTCGATTCTGTTAGTACTAAGTTTCACCAACTCTCTTCAACTGTCAAAAAATCAAAACAAAAACCCAATAACAAAAAAAAACCTTCATCTCTATTACACATAAGTTGTTTATTAATAAGGGCCTCACCAGCTCCCTTATGCCGCGTGAGAAGAGAGGCTTTGGAACCTCTTTAAATAACGCCTTGGAGCACTCATAGGTTACAAGAGACTGAGATTGAAGGGATCTTAGGCGTTTGGGGTACGATTAATGGAGAAATGCTAGGTACCCCTTAAAAGCTTTCTCCTAACGTGTAATTGCCTGACCAGCTCCCTGTGACCGCTACTTGGTGAATAAAGGCTCAACTGATCTTTGGAGAGAGAGCTTTTGTGCCTTGCTAGTTGCCAGATCAGCTAAAGATCTCGGATGAAGTCGTGGGCACTTAGCTTTACTATTTGCCTCAAGTCTGGCCGTTTTTAGTTGATTAGTAGGGCTTAGTAGGAAGACAGTTACACCTCAAGCACCCCTGTCGAAAAATCAGAGAACCAGTTCACTGGGGCTCTCGTGCTGCTCAGTTGGGAGCTGCGGCACGATTGGGGACGTCCGGCCCAGGGGAGACCTTAGGGTTAGTGTGCTTGATCAAAGGGTTTCTGTTCGCCGAACGACCGAAAACCTCCTGGAAATAGGCGGATGAGATTAGTGCGAGAGAAAATCACAACCAAAAACCCCTTTTTTAATGCGTATGGTCCGAGATTTTTGTAACATGGCGAAGAAGAATGGTCCTCCGTTTCAAAAGCTAACCTGCAAAATATGCAAAGTCTATAGATGGAGTGAAGACTTCGGGGGAAGGAGTTGCAAGGAACTCACAGATGGCGTCAGTGTCTGTGACTTCTGCAAACTCGAGAAGCGCCTGGGCGAGAGCATCTCTACACTGAGAGAGGAGAACTCCCTCGTTAAAAGGGAAGTTCAACTCTTAAAAACAGAGAGATGCAGATGCTCAGGCGAGAAGGCTCCGGACGTCCAACAGCCGATTTCTTCTGCTGAAGGGCTTCCTCAACGAGCCAAAAAGAAGAAAAGAAAGAAGAAAGAAGAGAAAGTAGAAATAGAAGAAGAGAAAGTAGAAAGAGAAGAAGAGAAAGTAAAAGGAGAAGAAGAGAAAGTAGAAAGAGAAGAAAAGAAACTGGAAACAGAAGAAGAGAAAGTAGAAGCAGAAGAAGAGAAACGGGAAACAAACGAAGAGATAGCAAAGGAAGTCAAGAAGAAGAATAAGAGGAAGAATAAGAAGAAGAAGAAAAAAAAATTAGAGATACAAGAGGAAAGCGGCAAGTCGCCTCCGAAAGGAAAGACTAAGTCGTCCGCTGTCAAATGTGCAAGAGTCACCCTTATTGGTGATTCTCAAGCACGGGGTCTGAAGCCCCTGCTAGCGGCCCGCCTTCGCACAAGCGTTAAGGTGAGCTGCATCCCAGGTTGTGGGAATATGCAGGTAAGAGCTGAGGCCGAGAAGTCTCAGATTTCAGAGACTTCAGTCGTTGCCCTTATGGTAAGTGGCAACGACCTCTACCTCAAAGGAGGTAGGGTAGGCCCTACAGGTGAAATTATGAGGACAGTTATGGGCGCTGTCGACGACTGTGGACTGAAAACCCGCAGACGCGTCGTGGTGGGGATGCTCCCGAGGTGGGGTCCAAGCCGGACTGCCCACTTGAGGAACATGTCGCTAAACAGGCGCCTTGCAGACCTCTGTACAGCTGAGGGTGTCTTTATTGTGGACCCGTACGCCGTGTTCTATGGTAGAAAAGACCTCTACCAAAGGGACGGGGTGCACCTCTCCTTTAAGGGCAAGGCGTTCCTAGCCAACCTCATCCAGGATGTCGTGGAGCGCACCCAAAGGAGTGTCCGGCCCATTGGGAAGGCGGACGTACGCCAGTACGCCCGAGTCACTCCCCAAACAACCTTCTCGGAGGTTGTTAAAAATGGTGCCACCACGACAAACAAGAAGCCGGGAAACAGAAGAGTATAGGGGTCCTACATTAGGGGACTCCCTGAAGGTTCTTCTGTTCAATGCGAGGTCAATCAGGAACAAGTTTCCTGAGCTCCGTGGCCTCGTAGCGACGGAAGAACCCGAAATGGTAGCCATAACAGAATCGTGGATAAAAACCTCAAACCGAGACTTTGAAGGCGAATTCACGGTTCCTGGCTACCAACTCTTCCACAAAGATAGGCCAGACAGAGAGGGTGGCGGTGTAATGTTGTATGTCAAGGATACAATCAAATCTACGAACTCCAACGTTATATCCGACCACGAGCTCCTAGGCGTAGACCTAGAGATCGGTCCTGCCAAATACAGGACCCTGCTGCTTTACAGACCCCCTTCCCAACCTGTTGAGAAGGACAGGGAACTGTATTAGCTGCTGGGTGAGCTGGTTCAAGGCAGAGTGTGCATCGTTATGGGCGATTTCAACAGCCAAGTTGACTGGGAAACCAGAGCAGCCTGTGGCGAGAGCGCGCTACTCCTGGAGTTCGCCAACAACGAGTTCCTCACTCAATGGGTCAGAGAACCGACGAGAGGAGACAATATCCTCGACTTGGTCTTCACCTATGAGGATGATATCCTTGAGGATATCTCTGTAGGCGAAGAGCTCGGTGGCAGTGATCACCAGCTAGTTAGATTTAGCGTCAAGATCCCGAAGGTAAGGTCTGTTGCCAGTCAATTAAAGAAACTTGACTTGAGAAGAGCAGACTTTGCAAGCCTTCGAGCTGGACTGACTGACGTGAGGCTAGAAGTGTGCGATGCCGTTGAAGACTCGTGGAATAGTTTCAAAACCACATTCATGAGTCTTCAATCGCGTTTCATCCCTCTGAAATGCCCCCGTCTGTCTTCTGTTCAACCTAAGTGGTTTAATCGAAAAATCGGCCAACTGCTTAGGGAGAAGAGAAATGTGTACCGGCAATCGAAGATCTCGGGTGACTTTGACGAATACTGGAGGCTAGCCAGGAGAGTGAAGTCCAGCATAAGGGCGGCTAAGCGGTCTGAGGAACTCCGAGTGGCGAGACTCTGTAAAGAGAATCCCAAGGAGTTTTTTGGATATGTGAACAGCCGTAAACCAATCCGTCGAACGATTGGCCCTTTGAGGAATGAGGAGGGGACATTAAAGCATTCAGATGCAGAAAATGCTAACCTCCTCAACAACTACTTCTCTTCAGTGTTTACTGAAGAGTGTGGTCCCATTCCCCAGCCGACGGATTCCTACTCGGGGGAAAAGCTGGAGGCAATGGACTTCACCGAAGGAGAAATAAAGAAAAAGATCGCTGACCTAAAGACGAATAAGTCCCCTGGACCGGACGGGTTTCTACCTAAAGTGTTGAAGGAAGTGTGCGATGAAGTATCACGACATCTGTGCGCTATCTTTAACATGTCAATCCGGACCGGATGCGTTCCTAGAGACTGGCGTGAGGCGGAGGTGACTCCTATCTTCAAGAAAGGAGACCGTAACCAACCGTCGAACTACCGACCTATCAGTCTGACTTCGATAGTCGGTAAACTCATGGAAAGCATCATGGTGGACAAAGTGACGTCGTATTTAGAGTCAAACCTGCTACTGAGGAGTTCCCAGCACGGCTTCCGAAGGCAACGGTCCTGCCTGACGAACCTTGCGGAATTCTTCCACTTCGTTTTCAGTGAGCACGATCGGGACAAGGCGGTGGATGTGGTGTACCTAGACTTTCAGAAAGCCTTTGATAAGGTACCACACCGCCGCCTTCTCCGGAAAGTGCGAGCGCTTGGCATAGACGGAAAGGTAGCCGGCTGGATCGAGAACTGGCTAAGTGGCAGACGGCAACGGGTGGTGGTAAATGGACAGTCTTCTGAGTGGGTGCCCGTTACTAGCGGGGTGCCTCAAGGTTCTGTCCTGGGACCACTACTATTTATCATCTACGTCAACGACATGGACGGTGACATGGTTGCGAAGATTTCCAAATTTGCCGACGATACCAAGCTTGGTATGAACGTTGCAAAGGATGGAAATACTGCCCGCCTGCAGGAAGATCTTGGAAAGATTGGGGAGTGGTCGGACACGTGGCAAATGCCTTTTAACGTGGGCAAATGCAAAGTGATGCATATCGGCCACAGAAACCCCCAATCTCAGTATATCCTCAAGGGCACTGCTCTTGAATCGAGTGACACTGAGAAGGACTTGGGTGTAACAATCACTAGTGACCTCAAGTTCTCGAAACAGTGCATTGAGGCGGAGAAAAAGGCCCAAAGGATGCTAGGCTATATTAAGCGCCAGTTTGGTTATCGGAACCAGGAGATTGTACTGTGCCTGTACAACTCACTTGTCCGACCGCACCTGGAGTATGCTGTACAATTTTGGAGTCCTTCATTGCGAAAGGACATCGCGAGATTGAAACGCGTACAAGCCAGGGCAACCAAGCTGATTCCCTCTATCCGACATAAAAGTTATGAAGATAGACTAAGGGAGTTAGATCTGTTCTCACTGGAAACCCGTAGACTGCGTGGTCAGCTCATCGAAGTCTTCAAAATACTTCGAGGGTTCGACAATGTTGACTACCGGAACATTTTCACACTGAGTGAGAACAGAACGCGCAATCACGGCTTCAAACTTGAACTGAAGCGTTACAACCGCAATCTGTGTGGAAACTTTTTCACCTACAGTATCTGCGGTAAGTGGAACGCACTTCTAGTGGAAGTTGTCAACAGTGAATCTGTTGACCAGTTCAAGTCAAGACTAGACAAAGTCTTGAAAAGTGGCCGTTTATGGACGCAAAACAATTGAGCAGCCATGTGCCCGCTCAATTGCTAGTCCAAAGGTACCCTCTTTGAATGGACCGTAAGGTCTCCTAGGGTACTTACTTTCCTTGTTACTCCTTGTTACTCCTTGTTACTCTCTCTCTCTCTCTCTCTCTCTCTCTCTCTCTCTCTCTCTCTCTCTCTCTCTCTCTCTCTCTCTCTCTCTCTCTCTCTCTCTCTCTCTCTCTCTCTCTCTCTCTCCCTCCCTTTCACCCATCACTAAGGAGCCTGGAAGTAAATCCGCAACTAGTAATTGATAAATTAAAGAAAATGAACTCGTACAAGACTCCTGGTCCTGATAAATTTTACCCTAGAATCTTAAAACATGTCCATAATGAGTTAGCAGAGTCACTTGCTCTCATTTTTAACAAATCTCTCGAGCATGGGGTCGTCCCTGATGATTGGAGGAAAGCTAACGTCACACCTATCTTTAAGAAGGGATGTAAAAACCAGGCCAGTAATTACAGACCCATTAGCTTAACCTCAATAGTTGGAAAGTTGCTCGAAACGATCATTAGAGACAAGCTAGTAGAGTTCCTCGAAAACAATAACCTTATACGTGATAGCCAGCATGGTTTTAGGTCTAAGAGATCGTGCTTAACAAACCTAATTGACTTTTACCATAACCTTTTCAACCTATATAACGATACTAAATCATTAGATATAATTTACCTAGATTTCAAAAAGGCATTTGAAAAAATTCCACATCAGAAACTCATGAACAAAGTGCGTACGCTAGGAATTAACGGTAATATATACGGATGGATTAGTAGCTGGTTAAAAAACAGGAAGCAGAGAGTGATAATAAATGGCGTGGAATCGGACTGGGTATCTGTTACCAGCGGTGTTCCCCAGGGATCAGTCCTGGGGCCTATTTTATTTACTATATACATCAATGACATAGACGTTGGAATAAATAATATCATATCTAAATTTGCAGATGACACGAAAATAGGTAACTCAGTACTATGCGAAGATGACAGGGCTAGCCTGCAGGCTGATATAAATAAAATTACCGAATGGTCTGAGAAATGGCAAATGCCATTTAATATCGACAAATGCCAAATCCTTCAGTGCGGAACAAAAAACAAAAAATACACCTATACAATGCAAGGCGGCTTAATAAACACAACCCCGCAGGTTAAAGATTTAGGAGTAATAATTACAGAAAACTTAAAAACATCAAACCAATGCGCAGCTGCTGCAAACAAAGCTAACACAGCACTAGGATTTATAAAAAGAAACTTTACTTATAAAAGCGAGGAGATAATTATGCCACTATATAAAAGTATTGTCAGGCCCCATCTCGAATACGCTGTACAGTTCTGGGCCCCTTACTTAATAAAAGACATAGATAAATTAGAAGCTGTACAACACAGAGCGACAAAACTTATCCCGTCAGTACGTAACAAACCTTACCACGAGAGGCTAAAAAAACTCAATCTATTTTCCGTCAGAAAACAAAGACTAAGGGGGCAGCTTATAGAGTGCTTCAAAATACTTAAAGGATTTAACAACGTTAATGCCAATAACTTGTTCACACTGACAGGGGAGTGTCCCACCCGTGGACATGATTCAAAACTTCAGGGTAAAAGAGCCACTATGGATGTAATAAAAAACTTCTTCACTTACTCGATTATTAATGATTGGAATAATTTGCCAAACGAGGTAGTGGACAGCAGAACTATAGATTCATTTAAAATGAGATTAGACAAACACTTAACAAATATTGGAATTGTTTAGCATAAGCTACAAAATAAAATAATATTACAAAAATATAACTCTTTCAGGTTTATGTAAGTGGTTTTCATATTCATTTCATTTAATTACTATTCAATGCAAATTTCCTTCAGGTACTGTCTTCTTACACCTGCAAGGTACTTTTCCCAAATTATTTCATGTACGGCTTTTTCCGGAGGGAGTGGAGGGTGGGGAGAGCCTAAAACTTTTCTATCCTTTACTTCTACTATTCTATGTGTAAGTGGCAGTAGATTTAAGGACAGATCACCTTAGTCTGGGCCGTAAGGCCCGTGTGATCTGTGTATCTATGTAACTCTATGTAACTCTCTCTCTCTCTCTCTCTCTCTCCTCTCTGAGAGAGAGAGAGAGAGAGAGAGTTACATAGAGTTACATAGAGTTACATAGATACACAGATCACACGGGCCTTACGGCCCAGACTAAGGTGATCTGGCCTTAAATCTACTGCCACTTACACATAGAATAGTAGAAGTAAAGGATAGAAAAGTTTTAGGCTCTCTCTCTCTCTCTCTCTCTCTCTCTCTCTCTCTCGACTAATTAGATTTGTAGTCAAAGTCCCCAAGGCAGAGCCTGCAACTAGTAAATCAAGGAAACTGGATTTAAGAAGAGCAGACTTTGCAGGTCTACGCGCGGGACTGACTGACGCGAGGCTAGAGGAGTGCGATGCTGTTGAAGACTTTTGGAACAGTTTCAAAACCACATTCATGAGTCTTCAATCGCGTTTTATCCCTCTGAAATGCCCCCGTCGGTCTTCTGTTCAACCAAAGTGGTTTAATCGAGAAATCGGGCAACTGCTTAGGGAGAAGAGAAATGTGTACCGGCAATCGAAGATCTCGGGTGACTTTGACGAATACCGGAGGCTAGCCAGGAGAGTGAAGTCCAGCATAAGGGCGGCTAAGCGGTCTGAGGAACTCCGAGTGGCGAGACTCTGTAAAGAGAATCCCAAGGAGTTTTTTGGATATGTGAACAGCCGTAAACCAATCCGTCGAACGATTGGCCCTTTGAGGAACGAGGAGGGGACATTAAAGCATTCAGATGCAGAAAATGCCAACCTCCTCAACGACTACTTCTCTTCAGTGTTTACTGAAGAGTGTGGTCCCATTCCCCAGCCGACGGATTCCTACTCGGGGGAAAAGCTGGAGGCAATGGACTTCACCGAAGGAGAAATAAAGAAAAAGATCGCTGACCTAAAGACGAATAAGTCCCCTGGACCGGACGGGTTTCTACCCAAGGTGTTGAAGGAAGTGTGCGATGAAGTATCACGACATCTGTGCGCTATCTTTAACATGTCAATCCGGACCGGATGCGTTCCTAGAGACTGGCGTAAGGCGGAGGTGACTCCGATCTTCAAGAAAGGATCCTCCAGCCATCCGTCAAACTACCGACCTATCAGTCTGACTTCGATAGTCGGTAAACTCATGGAAAGCATGATGGTGGAGAAAATAACGTCGTATTTAGAGTCAAACCTGCTACTGAGGAGTTCCCAGCACGGCTTCCGAAGGCAACGGTCATGCCTGACGAACCTTGTGGAATTCTTCCACTTCGTGTTCAGTGAGCACGATCGGGACAAGGCGGTGGATGTGGTTTACTTAGACTTTCAGAAAGCCTTTGATAAGGTACCACACCGCCGCCTTCTCCGGAAAGTGCGAGCGCTGGGCATAGACGGAAAGGTAGCGGGCGGGATCGAGAACTGGCTAAGTGGCAGACGGCAACGGGTGGTGGTAAATGGACAGGCTTCTGAGTGGGTGCCCGTTACTAGCGGAGTGCCTCAAGGTTCTGTCCTGGGACCACTACTATTCATCATCTACGTCAACGACATGGACGGTGACATGGTTGCCAAGATTTCCAAATTTGCCGACGATACCAAGCTTGGTATGAACGTTGCAAAGGATGGAAATACTGCCCGCCTGCAGGAAGACCTTGGGAAGATTGGGGAGTGGTCGGACACGTGGCAAATGCCGTTCAACGTGAACAAGTGCAAAGTAATGCATATCGGCCACAGAAATCCCCAATCTCATTATATCCTTAAGGGCACTGCTCTCGAATCGAGTGACACTGAGAAGGACTTGGGTGTTGCTGTCACTAGCGACCTCAAGTTCTCGAAACAGTGCATTGAGGCAGAGAAGAAAGCCCAAAGGATGTTAGGCTACATAGAGCGCCAGTTTGGATACCGTAACAGGGAGATAGTACTTTGTCTGTACAACTCCCTAGTTCGGCCGCACCTGGAGTATGCCGTACAATTTTGGAGTCCTTCGTTTCGAAAGGACATCGCAAGGTTGGAACACGTACAAGCCAGGGCAACCAAACTGATTCCCTCTATCCGACATAAAAGTTATGAGGATAGACTAAGGGAATTAGATCTGTTCTCGTTGGAAACCCGTAGACTGCGTGGTCAGCTCATCGAAGTTTTCAAAATACTTCGAGGGTTCGACAATGTTGACTACCGGGATATTTTCACACTGAGTGAGAACAGAACGCGCAATCACGGCTTCAAACTTGAACTGAAGCGTTACAACCGCAATCTGTGTGGAAACTTTTACCTACAGTATCTGCGGTAAGTGGAACGCACTTCCAGTGGAAGTTGTCAACAGTGAATCTGTTGACCAGTTCAAGTCAAGACTAGACAAAGTCTTGAAAAGTGGCCGTTTAGGGACGCAAAGCAATTGAGCAGCCATGTGCCCGCTCGATTGCTAGTCCCAAGGTACCCTCTTTGAATGGACCGTAAGGTCTCCTAGGGTACCTTCTTTCCTTGTAACTCCTTGTAACTCTCTCTCTCTCTCTCTCTCTCTCTCTCTCTCTCTCTCTCTCTCTCTCTCTCTCTCTCTCTCTCTCTCTCTCTCTCTCTCTCTCAACACAGCCACCTTGTCGTCGGTGAGAGAGCTTGCGTGATCTGCCTGAGTTAAGCTAGCTAAGCTGGGGGACTTTTAGTCCGGTAGGGTCAACCATGCCAGTAAGGTAGCTGTAGTAGGATCCAGACTAAGGGTTGTCAAACTTCTCTACCACTTCTTTGATGCGTCTCCTTGCATCCCCCTACCAACCCATTCGATTCTGTTAGTACTAAGTTTCACCAACTCTCTTCAACTGTCAAAAAATCAAAACAAAAACCCAATAACAAAAAAAAACCTTCATCTCTATTACACATAAGTTGTTTATTAATAAGGGCCTCACCAGCTCCCTTATGCCGCGTGAGAAGAGAGGCTTTGGAACCTCTTTAAATAACGCCTTGGAGCACTCATAGGTTACAAGAGACTGAGATTGAAGGGATCTTAGGCGTTTGGGGTACGATTAATGGAGAAATGCTAGGTACCCCTTAAAAGCTTTCTCCTAACGTGTAATTGCCTGACCAGCTCCCTGTGACCGCTACTTGGTGAATAAAGGCTCGACTGATCTTTGGAGAGAGAGCTTTTGTGCCTTGCTAGTTGCCAGATCAGCTAAAGATCTCGGATGAAGTCGTGGGCACTTAGCTTTACTATTTGCCTCAAGTCTGGCCGTTTTTAGTTGATTAGTAGGGCTTAGTAGGAAGACAGTTACACCTCAAGCACCCCTGTCGAAAAATCAGAGAACCAGTTCACTGGGGCTCTCGTGCTGCTCAGTTGGGAGCTGCGGCACGATTGGGGACGTCCGGCCCAGGGGAGACCTTAGGGTTGGTGTGCTTGATCAAAGGGTTTCTGTTCGCCGAACGACCGAAAACCTCCTGGAAATAGGCGGATGAGATTAGTGCGAGAGAAAATCACAACCAAAAACCCCTTTTTTAATGCGTATGGTCCGAGATTTTTGTAAGATGGCGAAGAAGAATGGTCCTCCGTTTCGAAAGCTAACCTGCAAAATATGCAAAGTCTATAGATGGAGTGAAGACTTCGGGGGAAGGAGTTGCAAGGAACTCACAGATGGCGTCAGTGTCTGTGACTTCTGCGAACTCGAGAAGCGCCTGGGCGAGAGCATCGCTCAACTGAGAGAGGAGAACTCCCTCCTTAAAAGGGAAGTTCAACTCTTAAAATCAGAGAGATGCAGATGCTCAGGCGAGAAGGCTCCGGACGTCCAACAGCCGATTTCTTCTGCTGAAGGGCTTCCTCAACGAGCCAAAAAGAAGAAAAGAAAGAAGAAAGAAGAGAAAGTAGAAATAGAAGAAGAGAAAGTAGAAAGAGAAGAAGAGAAAGTGAAAGGAGAAGAAGAGAAAGTAGAAAGAGAAGAAAAGAAACTGGAAACAGAAGAAGAGAAAGTAGAAGCAGAAGAAGAGAAACGGGAAACAAACGAAGAGATAGCAAAGTAAGTCAAGAAGAAGAATAAGAGGAAGAATAAGAAGAAGAAGAAAAAAAAATTAGAGATACAAGAGGAAAGCGGCAAGTCGCCTCCGAAAGGAAAGACTAAGTCGTCCGCAGTCAAATGTGCAAGAGTCTCCCTTATTGGTGATTCTCAAGCACGGGGTCTGAAGCCCCTGCTAGCGGCCCGCCTTCGCACAAGCGTTAAGGTGAGCTGCATCCCAGGTTGTGGGAATATGCAGGTAAGAGCTGAGGCCGAGAAGTCTCAGATTTCAGAGACTTCAGTCGTTGCCCTTATGGTAAGTGGCAACGACCTCTACCTCAGAGGAGGTAGGGTAGGCCCTACAGGTGAAATTATGAGGACAGTTATGGGCGCTGTCGACGACTGTGGACTGAAAACCCGCAGACGCGTCGTGGTGGGGATGCTCCCGAGGTGGGGTTTAAGCCGGACTGCCCACTTGAGGAACATGTCGCTAAACAGGCGCCTTGCAGACCTCTGTACGGCTGAGGGTGTCTTTTTTGTGGACCCGTACGCCGTGTTCTATGGTAGAAAAGACCTCTACCAAAGGGACGGGGTGCACCTCTCCTTTAAGGGCAAGGCGTTCCTAGCCAACCTCATCCAGGATGTCGTGGAGCGCACCCAAAGGAGTGTCCGGCCCATTGGGAAGGCGGACGTACGCCAGTACGCCCGAGTCACTCCCCAAACAACCTTCTCGGAGGTTGTTAAAAATGGTGCCACCAAGACAAACAAGAAGCCGGGAAACGGAAGAGTATAGGGGGTCCTACATTTGGGGACTCCCTGAAGGTTCTTCTGTTCAATGCGAGGTCAATCAGGAACAAGTTTCCTGAGCTCCGTGGCCTCGTAGCGACGGAAGAACCCGAAATGGTAGCCATAACAGAATCGTGGATAAAAACCTCAAACCGAGACTTTGAAGGCGAATTCACGGTTCCTGGCTACCAACTCTTCCACAAAGATAGGCCAGACAGAGAGGGTGGCGGTGTAATGTTGTATGTCAAGGATACAATCAAATCTACGAACTCCAACGTTATATCCGACCACGAGCTCCTAGGCGTTGACCTAGAGATCGGTCCTGCCAAATACAGGACCCTGGTGCTTTACAGACCCCCTTCCCAACCTGTTGAGAAGGACAGGGAACTGTACCAGCTGCTGGGTGGGCTGGTTCAAGGCAGAGTGTGCATCGTTATGGGCGATTTCAACAGCCAAGTTGACTGGGAAACCAGAGCAGCCTGTGGCGAGAGCGCGCTACTCCTGGAGTTCGCCAACAACGAGTTCCTCACTCAATGGGTCAGAGAACCGACGAGAGGAGACAATATCCTCGACTTGGTCTTCACCTCTGAGGATGATATCCTTGAGGATATCTCTGTAGGCGAAGAGCTCGGTGGCAGTGATCACCAGCTAGTTAGATTTAGCGTCAAGATCCCGAAGGTAAGGTCTGTTGCCAGTCAATTAAAGAAACTTGACTTGAGAAGAGCAGACTTTGCAAGCCTTCGAGCTGGACTGACTGACGTGAGGCTAGAAGTGTGCGATGCCGTTGAAGACTCGTGGAATAGATTCAAAACTACATTCATGAGTCTTCAATCGCGTTTCATCCCTCTGAAATGCCCCCGTCTGTCTTCTGTTCTACCTAAGTGGTTTAATCGAGAAATCGGCCAACTGCTTAGGGAGAAGAGAAATGTGTACTGGCAATCGAAGATCTCGGGTGACTTTGACGAATACCGGAGGCTAGCCAGGAGAGTGAAGTCCAGCATAAGGGCGGCTAAGCGGTCTGAGGAACTCCGAGTGGCGAGACTCTGTAAAGAGAATCCCAAGGAGTTTTTTGGATATGTGAACAGCCGTAAACCAATCCGTCGAACGATTGGCCCTTTGAGGAATGAGGAGGGGACATTAAAGCATTCAGATGCAGAAAATGCTAACCTCCTCAACGACTACTTCTCTTCAGTGTTTACTGAAGAGTGTGGTCCCATTCCCCAGCCGACGGATTCCTACTCGGGGGAAAAGCTGGAGGCAATGGACTTCACCGAAGGAGAAATAAAGAAAAAGATCGCTGACCTAAAGACGAATAAGTCCCCTGGACCGGACGGGTTTCTACCCAAGGTGTTGAAGGAAGTGTGCGATGAAGTATCACGACATCTGTGCGCTATCTTTAACATGTCAATCCGGACCGGATGCGTTCCTAGAGACTGGCGTAAGGCGGAGGTGACTCCGATCTTCAAAAAGGATCCTCCAGCCATCCGTCAAACTACCGACCTATCAGTCTGACTTCGATAGTCGGTAAACTCATGGAAAGCATGATGGTGGAGAAAATAACGTCGTATTTAGAGTCAAACCTGCTACTGAGGAGTTCCCAGCACGGCTTCCGAAGGCAACGGTCATGCCTGACGAACCTTGTGGAATTCTTCCACTTCGTGTTCAGTGAGCACGATCGGGACAAGGCGGTGGATGTGGTTTACTTAGACTTTCAGAAAGCCTTTGATAAGGTACCACACCGCCACCTTCTCCGGAAAGTGCGAGCGCTGGGCATAGACGGAAAGGTAGCGGGCGGGATCGAGAACTGGCTAAGTGGCAGACGGCAACGGGTGGTGGTAAATGGACAGGCTTCTGAGTGGGTGCCCGTTACTAGCGGAGTGCCTCAAGGTTCTGTCCTGGGACCACTACTATTCATCATCTACGTCAACGACATGGACGGTGACATGGTTGCCAAGATTTCCAAATTTGCCGACGATACCAAGCTTGGTATGAACGTTGCAAAGGATGGAAATACTGCCCGCCTGCAGGAAGACCTTGGGAAGATTGGGGAGTGGTCGGACACGTGGCAAATGCCGTTCAACGTGAACAAGTGCAAAGTAATGCATATCGGCCACAGAAATCCCCAATCTCAGTATATCCTTAAGGGCACTGCTCTTGAATCGAGTGACACTGAGAAGGACTTGGGTGTAACAATCACTAGTGACCTCAAATTCTCGAAACAGTGCATTGAGGCGGAGAAAAAGGCCCAAAGGATGCTAGGCTATATTAAGCGCCAGTTTGGTTATCGGAACCAGGAGATTGTACTGTGCCTGTACAACTCACTTGTCCGACCGCACCTGGAGTATGCCGTACAATTTTGGAGTCCTTCATTGCGAAAGGACATCGCGAGATTGAAACGCGTACAAGCCAGGGCAACCAAGCTGATTCCCTCTATCCGACATAAAAGTTATGAAGATAGACTAAGGGAGTTAGATCTGTTCTCACTGGAAATCCGTAGACTGCGTGGTCAGCTCATCGAAGTCTTCAAAATACTTCGAGGGTTCGACAATGTTGACTACCGGGACATTTTCACACTGAGTGAGAACAGAACGCGCAATCACGGCTTCAAACTTGAACTGAAGCGTTACAACCGCAATCTGTGTGGAAACTTTTTCACCTACAGTATCTGCGGTAAGTGGAACGCACTTCCAGTGGAAGTTGTCAACAGTGAATCTGTTGACCAGTTCAAGTCAAGACTAGACAAAGTCTTGAAAAGTGGCCGTTTAGGGACGCAAAACAATTGAGCAGCCATGTGCCCGCTCGATTGCTAGCCTAAAGGTACCCTCTTTGAATGGACCGTAAGGTCTCCTAGGGTACTTACTTTCCTTGTTACTCCTTGTTACTCCTTGTTACTCTCTCTCTCTGTCTCTCTCTCTCTCTCTCTCTCTCTCTCTCTCTCTCTCTCTCTATATATATATATATATATATATATATATATATATATTTTCCGTCAGAAAACGAAGACTAAGGGGGCAGCTTATAGAGTATGTCAAGGATACAATCAAATCTACGAACTCCAACGTTATATCCGACCACGAGCTCCTAGGCGTTGACCTAGAGATCGGTCCTGCCAAATACAGGACCCTGCTACTTTACAGACCCCCTTCCCAACCTGTTGAGAAGGACAGGGAACTGTACCAGCTGCTGGGTGAGCTGGTTCAAGGCAGAGTGTGCATCGTTATGGGCGATTTCAACAGCCAAGTTGACTGGGAAACCAGAGCAGCCTGTGGCGAGAGCGCACTACTCCTGGAGTTCGCCAACAACGAGTTCCTCACTCAATGGGTCAGAGAACCGACGAGAGGAGACAATATCCTCGACTTGGTCTTCACCTCTGACGATGATATCGTCGAGGATATCTCTGTAGGCGAAGAGCTCGGTTGCAGTGATCACCAGCTAGTTAGATTTAGCGTCAAGATCCCGAAGGTAAGGTCTGTTGCCAGTCAATCAAAGAAACTTGACTTGAGAAGAGCAGACTTTGGAAGCCTTCGAGCTGGACTGACTGACGTGAGGCTAGAAGTGTGCGATGCCGTTGAAGACTCGTGGAATAGTTTCAAAACCACATTCATGAGTCTTCAATCGCGTTTCATCACTCTGAAATGCCCCCGTCTGTCTTCTGTTCAACCTAAGTGGTTTAATCGAGAAATCGGCCAACTGCTTAGGGAGAAGAGAAATGTGTACTGGCAATCGAAGATCTCGGGTGACTTTGACGAATACCGGAGGCTAGCCAGGAGAGTGAAGTCCAGCATAAGGGCGGCTAAGCGGTCTGAGGAACTCCGAGTGGCGAGACTCTGTAAAGAGAATCCCAAGGAGTTTTTTGGATATGTGAACAGCCGTAAACCAATCCGTCGAACGATTGGCCCTTTGAGGAATGAGGAGGGGACATTAAAGCATTCAGATGCAGAAAATGCTAACCTCCTCAACGACTACTTCTCTTCAGTGTTTACTGAAGAGTGTGGTCCCATTCCCCAGCCGACGGATTCCTACTCGGGGGAAAAGCTGGAGGCAATGGACTTCACCGAAGGAGAAATAAAGAAAAAGATCGCTGACCTAAAGACGAATAAGTCCCCTGGACCGGACGGGTTTCTACCTAAAGTGTTGAAGGAAGTGTGCGATGAAGTATCACGACATCTGTGCGCTATCTTTAACATGTCAATCCGGACCGGATGCGTTCCTAGAGACTGGCGTGAGGCGGAGGTGACTCCTATCTTCAAGAAAGGAGACCGTAACCAACCGTCGAACTACCGACCTATCAGTCTGACTTCGATAGTCGGTAAACTCATGGAAAGCATGATGGTGGAGAAAATAACGTCGTATTTAGAGTCAAACCTGCTACTGAGGAGTTCCCAGCACGGCTTCCGAAGGCAACGGTCCTGCCTGACGAACCTTGCGGAATTCTTCCACTTCGTTTTCAGTGAGCACGATCGGGACAAGGCGGTGGATGTGGTGTACCTAGACTTTCAGAAAGCCTTTGATAAGGTACCACACCGCCGCCTTCTCCGGAAAGTGCGAGCGCTTGGCATAGACGGAAAGGTAGCCGGCTGGATCGAGAACTGGCTAAGTGGCAGACGGCAACGGGTGGTGGTAAATGGACAGTCTTCTGAGTGGGTGCCCGTTACTAGCGGGGTGCCTCAAGGTTCTGTCCTGGGACCACTACTATTTATCATCTACGTCAACGACATGGACGGTGACATGGTTGCGAAGATTTCCAAATTTGCCGACGATACCAAGCTTGGTATGAACGTTGCAAAGGATGGAAATACTGCCCGCCTGCAGGAAGATCTTGGGAAGATTGGGGAGTGGTCGGACACGTGGCAAATGCCTTTTAACGTGGGGAAATGCAAAGTGATGCATATCGGCCACAGAAACCCCCAATCTCAGTATATCCTTAAGGGCACTGCTCTTGAATCGAGTGACACTGAGAAGGACTTGGGTGTAACAATCACTAGTGACCTCAAGTTCTCGAAACAGTGCATTGAGGCGGAGAAAAAGGCCCAAAGGATGCTAGGCTATATTAAGCGCCAGTTTGGTTATCGGAACCAGGAGATTGTACTGTGCCTGTACAACTCACTTGTCCGACCGCACCTGGAGTATGCCGTACAATTTTGGAGTCCTTCATTGCGAAAGGACATCGCGAGATTGGAACGCGTACAAGCCAGGGCAACCAAGCTGATTCCCTCTATCCGACATAAAAGTTATGAGGATAGACTAAGCGAATTAGATCTGTTCTCGCTGGAAACCCGTAGACTGCGTGGTCAGCTCATCGGAGTTTTCAAAATACTTCGAGGGTTCGACAATGTTGACTACCGCGATATTTTCACACTGAGTGAGAACAGAACGCGCAATCACGGCTTCAAACTTGAATTGAAGCGTTACAACCGCAATCTGTGTGGAAACTTTTTCACCTACAGTATCTGCGGTAAGTGGAACGCACTTCCAGTGGAAGTTGTCAACAGTGAATCTGTTGACCAGTTCAAGTCAAGACTAGACAAGGTCTTGAAAAGTGGCCGTTTAGGGACGCAAAACAATTGAGCAGCCTTGTGCCCGCTCGATTGCAAGTCCAATGGTACCCTCTTTGAATGGACCGTAAGGTCTCCTAGGGTACCTTTTTTCCTTGTTGTTACTGCTTGTTGTTACTCTCTCTCTCTCTCTCTCTCTCTCTCTCTCTCTCTCTCTCTCTCTCTCTCTCTCTCTCTCTCTCTCTCTCTCTCTCTCTCTCTCTCTCTCTCTCTCTCTCTCTCTCTCTCTCTCTCACACAACCACCTTGTCGTCGGTGAGAGAGCTTGCGTGATCTGCCTGAGTTAAGCTAGCTAAGCTGGGGGACTTTTAGTCCGGTAGGGTCACCCATGCCAGTAAGGTAGCTGTAGTAGGATCCAGACTAATGGTTGTCAAACTTCTCTACCACTCCTTTGATGCGTCTCCTTGCATCCACCTACCAACCTCATCGATTCTGTTAGTACTAAGTTTCACCAACTCTCTTCAACTGTCAAAAAATTAAAACAAAAATCCAATAACAAAAAAAAAACCTTCATCTCTATTACACATAAGTTGTTTATTAATAAGGGCCTCACCAGCTCCCTTATGCCGCGTGAGAAGAGAGGCTTTGGAACCACTTTAAATAACGCCTTGGAGCACTCATAGGTTACAAGAGACTGAGATTGAAGGAATCTTAGGCGTTTGGGGTACGATTAATGGAGAAATGCTAGGTACCCCTTAAAAGCTTTCTCCTAACGTGTAATTGCTTGACCAGCTCCCAGTGACCGCTACTTGGTGAATAAAGGCTCAACTGATCTTTGGAGAGGGAGCTTTTGTGCCTTGCTGGTTGCCAGATCAGCTAAAGATCTCGGATGAAGTCGTAGGCACTTAGCTTTACTATTTGCCTCAAGTCTGGCCGTTTTTAGTTGATTAGTAGGGCTTAGTAGGAAGACAGTTACACCTCAAGCACCCCTGTCGAAAAATCAGAGAACCAGTTCACTGGGGCTCTCGTGCTGCTCAGTTGGGATCTGCGGCACGATTGGGGACGTCCGGCCCAGGGGAGACCTTAGGGTTGGTGTGCTTGATCAAAGGGTTTCTGTTCGCCGAACGACCGAAAACCTCCTGGAAATAGGCGGATGTGATTAGTGCGAGAGAAAATCACAACCAAAAACCCCTTTTTTAATGCGTATGGTCCGAGATTTTTGTAACATGGCGAAGAAGAATGGTCCTCCGTTTCGAAAGCTAACCTGCAAAATATGCAAAGTCTATAGATGGAGTGAAGACTTCGGGGGAAGGAGTTGCAAGGAACTCACAGATGGCGTCAGTGTCTGTGACTTCTGCGAACTCAAGAAGCGCCTGGGCGAGAGCATCACTCAACTGAGAGAGGAGAACTCCCTCCTTAAAAGGGAAGTTCAACTCTTAAAAACAGAGAGGTGCAGATGCTCAGGCGAGAAGGCTCTCGACGTCCAACAGCCGATTTCTTCTGCTGAAGGGCTTCCTCAACGAGCCAAAAAGAAGAAAAGAAAGAAGAAAGAAGAGAAAGTAGAAATAGAAGAAGAGAAAGTAGAAAGAGAAGAAGAGAAAGTAAAAGGAGAAGAAGAGAAAGTAGAAAGAGAAGAAAAGAAACTGGAAACAGAAGAAGAGAAAGTATAAGCAGAAGAAGAGAAACGGAAAACAAACGAAGAGATAGCAAAGGAAGTCAAGAAGAAGAATAAGAGGAAGAATAAGAAGAAAAAAAAATTAGAGATACAAGAGGAAAGCGGCAAGTCGCCTCCGAAAGGAAAGACTAAGTCCACCGTCAAATGTGCAAGAGTCACCCTTATTGGTGATTCTCAAGCGCGGGGTCTGAAGCCCCTGCTAGCGGCCCGCCTTCGCACAAACGTTAAGGTGAGCTGCATCCCAGGTTGTGGGAATAAGCAGGTAAGAGCTGAGGCCGAGAAGTCTCAGATTTCAGAGACTTCAGTCGTTGCCCTTATGGTAAGTGGCAACGACCTCTACCTCAAAGGGGGTAGGGTAGGCCCTACAGGTGAAATTATGAGGACAGTTATGGGCGCTGTCGACGACTGTGGACTGAAAACCCGCAGACGCGTCGTGGTGGGGATGCTCCCGAGGTGGGGTCCAAGCCGGACTGCCCACTTGAGGAACATGTCGCTAAACAGGCGCCTTGCAGACCTCTGTACAGCTGAGGGTGTCTTTTTTGTGGACCCGTACGCCGTGTTCTATGGTAGAAAAGACCTCTACCAAAGGGACGGGGTGCACCTCTTCTTTAAGGGCAAGGCGTTCCTAGCCAACCTCATCCAGGATGTCGTGGAGCGCACCCAAAGGAGTGTCCGGCCCATTGGGAAGGCGGACGTACGCCAGTACGCCCGAGTCACTCCCCAAACAACCTTCTCGGAGGTTGTCAAAAATGGTGCCACCACGACAAACAAGAAGCCGGGAAACGGAAGAGTATAGGGAGTCCTACATTAGGGGACTCCCTGAAAGTTCTTCTGTTCAATGCGAGGTCAATCAGGAACAAGTTTCCTGAGCTCCGTGGCCTCGTAGCGACGGAAGAACCCGAAATGGTAGCCATAACAGAATCGTGGATAAAAACCTCAAACCGAAACTTTGATGGCGAATTCACGGTTCCTGGCTACCAACTCTTCCACAAAGATAGGCCAGACAGAGAGGGTGGCGGTGTAATGTTGTATGTCAAGGATACAATCAAATCTACGAACTCCAACGTTATATCCGACCACGAGCTCCTAGGCGTTGACCTAGAGATCGGTCCTGCCAAATACAGGACCCTGCTGCTTTACAGACCCCCTTCCCAACCTGTTGAGAAGGACAGGGAACTGTACCAGCTGCTGGGTGAGCTGGTTCAAGGCAGAGTGTGCATCGTTATGGGCGATTTCAACAGCCAAGTTGACTGGGAAACCAGAGCAGCCTGTGGCGAGAGCGCACTACTCCTGGAGTTCGCCAACAACGAGTTCCTCACTCAATGGGTCAGAGAACCGACGAGAGGAGACAATATCCTCGACTTGGTCTTCACCTCTGAGGATGATATCGTTAAGGATATCTCTGTAGGCGAAGAGCTCGGTTGCAGTGATCACCAGCTAGTTAGATTTAGCGTCAAGATCCCGAAGGTAAGGTCTGTTGCCAGTCAATCAAAGAAACTTGACTTGAGAAGGGCAGACTTTGCAAGCCTTCGAGCTGGACTGACTGACGTGAGGCTAGAAGTGTGCGATGCCGTTGAAGACTCGTGGAATAGTTTCAAAACCACATTCATGAGTCTTCAATCGCGTTTCATCACTCTGAAATGCCCCCGTCTGTCTTCTGTTCAACCTAAGTGGTTTAATCGAGAAATCGGCCAACTGCTTAGGGAGAAGAGAAATGTGTACCGGCAATCGAAGATCTCGGGTGACTTTGATGAATACCGGAGGCTAGCCAGGAGAGTTAAGTCCAGCATAAGGGCAGCTAAGCGGTCTGAGGAACTCCGAGTGGCGAGACTCTGTAAAGAGAATCCCAAGGAGTTTTTTGGATATGTGAACAGCCGTAAACCAATCCGTCGAACGATTGGCCCTTTGAGGAATGAGGAGGGGACATTAAAGCATTCAGATGCAGAAAATGCTAACCTCCTCAACGACTACTTCTCTTCAGTGTTTACTGAAGAGTGTGGTCCCATTCCCCAGCCGACGGATTCCTACTCGGGGGAAAAGCTGGAGGCAATGGACTTCACCGAAGGAGAAATAAAGAAAAAGATCGCTGACCTAAAGACGAATAAGTCCCCTGGACCGGACGGGTTTCTACCTAAAGTGTTGAAGGAAGTGTGCGATGAAGTATCACGACATCTGTGCGCTATCTTTAACATGTCAATCCGGACCGGATGCGTTCCTAGAGACTGGCGTGAGGCGGAGGTGACTCCTATCTTCAAGAAAGGAGACCGTAACCAACCGTCGAACTACCGACCTATCAGTCTGACTTCGATAGTCGGTAAACTCATGGAAAGCATCATGGTGGACAAAGGGACGTCGTATTTAGAGTCAAACCTGCTACTGAGGAGTTCCCAGCACGGCTTCCGAAGGCAACGGTCATGCCTGACGAACCTTGTAGAATTCTTCCACTTCGTTTTCAGTGAGCACGATCGGGACAAGGCGGTGGATGTGGTGTACCTAGACTTTCAGAAAGCCTTTGATAAGGTACCACACCGCCGCCTTCTCCGGAAAGTGCGAGCGCTTGGCATAGACGGAAAGGTAGCCGGCTGGATCAAGAACTGGCTAAGTGGCAGACGGCAACGGGTGGTGGTAAATGGACAGTCTTCTGAGTGGGTGCCCGTTACTAGCGGGGTGCCTCAAGGTTCTGTCCTGGGACCACTACTATTTATCATCTACGTCAACGACATGGACGGTGACATGGTTGCGAAGATTTCCAAATTTGCCGACGATACCAAGCTTGGTATGAACGTTGCAAAGGATGGAAATACTGCCCGCCTGCAGGAAGATCTTGGGAAGATTGGGGAGTGGTCGGACACGTGGCAAATGCCTTTTAACGTGGGGAAATGCAAAGTGATGCATATCGGCCACAGAAACCCCCAATCTCAGTATATCCTTAAGGGCACTGCTCTTGAATCGAGTGACACTGAGAAGGACTTGGGTGTAACAATCACTAGTGACCTCAAGTTCTCGAAACAGTGCATTGAGGCGGAGAAAAAGGCCCAAAGGATGCTAGGCTATATTAAGCGCCAGTTTGGTTATCGGAACCAGGAGATTGTACTGTGCCTGTACAACTCACTTGTCCGACCGCACCTGGAGTATGCCGTACAATTTTGGAGTCCTCCAATGCGAACGGACATCGCGAGATTGGAACGCGTACAAGCCAGGGCAACCAAGCTGATTCCCTCTATCCGACATAAAAGTTATGAGGATAGACTAAGGGAATTAGATCTGTTCTCGCTGGAAACCCGTAGACTGCGTGGTCAGCTCATCGAAGTTTTCAAAATACTTCGAGGGTTCGACAATGTTGACTACCGGGATATTTTCACACTGAGTGAGAACAGAACGCGCAATCACGGCTTCAAACTTGAACTGAAGCGTTACAACCGCAATCTGTGTGGAAATTTTTTCACCTACAGTATCTGCGGTAAGTGGAACGCACTTCCAGTGGAAGTTGTCAACAGTGAATCTGTTGACCAGTTCAAGTCAAGACTAGACAAGGTCTTGAAAAGTGGCCGTTTAGGGACGCAAAACAATTGAGCAGCCTTGTGCCCGCTCGATTGCAAGTCCAATGGTATCCTCTTTGAATGGACCGTAAGGTCTCCTAGGGTACCTTTTTTCCTTGTTGTTACTCCTTGTTGTTACTCCTTGTTGTCTCCTAGGGTACTTACTTTTCTTGTTACTCCTTGTTACTCCTTGTTACTCTCTCTCTCTCTCTCTCTCTCTCTCTCTCTCTCTCTCTCTCTCTCTCTCTCTCTCTCTCTCTCTCTCTCTCTCTCTCTCTCTCTCTGTATAGATTATAGATCTGAGGAAAGTAGATGGGTTTCAACTTTTTTATAAAAAATTCCTGTTTGTGTTGTTTTTTCAGCACATTCAGGTATCGTTTCAGCTTCCTGGCCCGCAAATGCGGGTGGGAGGGGTGGGCTGGGAGAGCCTTCGTCCATGCTATACTCTCTCTTATGCTATAGGTTAGGGCTTTCCCAAAATAGTACCTCCACGGTATGGTCAGCAATGCCCTTTGAGGTACTACTATTCCTTGTGACTCCTTGTGACTCTCTCTCTCTCTCTCTCTCATGTAAGTAGGGGGCGAGGTGACGCCCCTTTGTCGCGGGAAGAGAGCATGTGTATACCTTTGACTTTTTCGAGCTATGTTGGCGGGGGTACCTCTCTTCTGGGTACCCCTGGTAAGTCTTCCCTTGTCGATTTGGTCGGAATCGAGGTTCCAGACTAATGGCGTCCTTCCTTTTTCTACTCTATCTTTCTCCTTTTTTTACTTTTATCCTATCTCTTCCACTTATACAAAAAGAATTAGGAAACAAAAAACCCTACACCTATCGTGTCACTCTTACCCTTTTTTCCTCTATCGACATATAAGGACCTAGCAGCTACCTCATGCGTCAGAATAAAGGATTTGGAACCTCTATAAACAACGCCAATCGACGCTCACCGGTTCCGAGAGACAAGTACTAGAGGTGTACTAGGCGTTGGGGCACGATGAATGGGATGAGGGTAGTGCCCCGTTAACCCCTTCCCTGACGCGTAGTTATTGACCATTCTCAGTGCCCCTTGACGGGTGCCTCTGGTAGCATTGGTCCGAGGTGACGGCCCTTTGTTCTCAGGTTTGTTGCCATGCCAACCAAAAGCCTTTGGTCGAGTCTCATGGTGTGGCAGGATATCCATTGAACGCTACCCCGAGATCTGGGGCGTCCTCCGTTGTTCACCTGGTGAGAAATCGATAACCCTTTCGGGGGCAGTCAGTGCTGCTTGGTTGGAGCCACGGCACGCCGAGGTTTGACGACTCGGTAGGACGAACAACAGCACATGGAGCGTACCTTCTGAAAGATCAGAAAAGTCTCCAAAGGATAGGCGGGAGCCACTCACGAGGGGCGAAATTTCCACTCTCCTTTTTTATTTACTGATTGGTCGCAAAGCTTCTACTGTCATAAAGTGTTCAAAATGACCGGCAAGAAATGACCAGGAGCACTCAAATACACGTGCGCAATATGCCAGATGGATAAGTCGTGCGTGGACTTTCTGGAGGGGTGTTTTTCGAAATGCCACCCGGCCAGTTCCTGCACCGACTGCATTCTAAACTGCCAAATTAAGGAGTTAAAAGAAACATGCAGGGCTTTCGAGGAGAGGTCTAGGAAGTTGGAGGAGAAACTAAAGAGCCTGGAATTGGAACACGCCGGACAGATTTGCAGGCTTGAGGTCAGGTTAGCAGAGCTAAACTCAAGCCCTGTAGTAAACACTGCATCTGCAGTATTACCCTCAGAGATAGGTCCGTATGCTGCTACAATGAATAAACCAGCGAAGAAAAAGATAAAGAAGAAGAAGGGAAAGAAGAAGGAATAAGAGAAAGTTGAAACAGTAGATAAAGTAGAAGCAGAAGAAGAAAAGGTAGAAACAGAAGAGTACATAACAAAGGAAGTTAGGGGAGAAAATATGAATAAGAAAAAGAAGAAGAAGTGTCAAAGAAGAGCAAGAAAAATAAGTTGGAGAAGAAAAGGCGAACCGAGAGGTCGATTCCGGAAGGAAAGCGTCAAACCTTTGTAGGGAAATGTCCAAGGGTCACCCTTGTGTGCGATTCCAAAGCACGAGATTTGCAGCCCCTGCTAACGGCCCTCCTTCGCACTAGTGTGAAGGTATGCTGCTAGCCAGCTCAGGGAAACCACCAGATAAGGGTAGAGGCTGAGAAATCTCAGATCTCCAAGAATTCAGTCGTTGCCCTGATGGTAAGTGGCAATGACCTCTACCTCCTAGGAGGTAAAGTAGGCCCCAGTGAGAACATTCTCAGCACTGTCATGAGAGCCGAGGACGCCCGCGGATTAAAAACTCTCAGAGGGGTCGTTGTAGGGATGCTCCCAAGAAGAGGTCTTTGCCGGAAAGCTCACTCAAGGAACGTTACCATGAACCAGCGCCTGGCCGATCTCTGTACGGCGTAAGGGGTCTTCTTTCTGGACCCTTACGGCACCTTTTACGGTAGAAACTACCTCTACCAAAGGGACGGAGTGAACCTTTCATTCAAAGGAAAGGCTGTACTCTATAACTTAATCCAGGATGTCGTGGGTCAGACGCAGAGGAGCGTCCGACCCAGAGTGAAGGCGGACGTAAGACAGTATGCCCGTGCCACTCCTGGAACGACCTTCTTAGATGTATCAAAGAAGGATACTGCCACACAAAAGAAGCCGAGAAACGGATGAGCGTAGGGAGTCCTATACTCAGTGATACCCTGAAAGTTCTTCTGTTCAATGCGAGGTCAATCAGGAACAAGTTTCTTGAACTTCGTGCCCTCGCAGCGACGGAAGAACCTGAGATGGTAGCCATAACAGAGTCGCGGATAAAATCTCAAGCCGGGATTCTGAAGGTGAATTCACGATTGCCGGTTACCAGCTCTTCCTGAAAAATAGGCCAGAAAGAGAGGGTGGCGGTGTGATGCTGAATGTCAAGGATACTCTCAACTAGACGGATTGCAACATCGTATCCGACCATGAACTACTAGGTGGCGAGACTTTGTAAAGAGAATCCCAAGGAGTTCTTTGGATATGTAAACAGCCGTAAACCAATCCTTCGAACGATTGGCCCTTTGAGGAATGAGGAGGGGACATCAAAGCACTCAGATGCAGAAAATGCTAACCTCCTGAACGACTACTTCTCTTCAGTGTTTATATATATCCTTGGCCAAAATTTTGAGGTAGGTACGAAAAAATAGAGAATATGAATGAAACTGATTCACATAATAATTGGAAACAATTTAATAAGCAATCAAGTATATCCCATCTATAATAGGTATTTTATGTTTCCCTTTTGCTTTTTAACCCCTTTAATGCGTTTTTGCATGTTGTGCAAAAACGGTTGGTGCAACCTTCTGCCATTAAACGTGTGATGCTAACGTTTATTTCTATTTTTTCAGTGATTATCTCATTGTTAGCTTACTGTCAGAAAATGAGGGAGAGAGAGAAAGGGAGCGAGCGTGTGTGATCGAGTCACGAGAAAGGGATTTCGAGCGAAGGAGCCCTGCTTTCAGACCGTCGGCAAACTTTCGTAGTGATAACGCGCGAGAACCCCGTCCCGTTTAGGGTGTTACGACCCTCACCACTGATTACTGCCATCGAGGCTGTTGGACCGAACCGATAACACTTCCGTCGGCAAACATTGAAACTTCTGGCGTAGTAATATATACGAAGGGTAGTCAATAGGTTTTGAAATTCAGATATAAGGAAACGAGATATGAGAAAAAGTGTTTTATTATTTTTCAATATAACTACCCTCGACTTCAATGCACTTGCGCCACTTGTCCCTGGGGCTTCGAATTACCGACAACCAGAAATCTCCCGACTGCTGTTCAATCCACTCCTGGACAGCGAGCTGGACATCTTCATCGTCCCCAAACCGGCATCCACACAGTGCAGCCTTGAGCTGGCGGAATAAAAAGTAGTCGCTAGGGGCCAGATCTGGACTGTAGGGGGGCTGGTTGAGCTCCTCGAATCCGCACTCGCGCAGGGCAGTTTGTGCAACTCTGGCCTTGTGGACTTTGATGACCTTGTAGTTGATCATGGGGCGTGAGGTTTCTAGGGACCCAACGGGCAGATACCCTGGTCATGGCAAATTGTCGTGGATGATGTTCATAACACTTCCATGTGATATTCCAAGTTCTCGCTCGATTTTTTTAACCTTCACCCGTCGATTTTCGAGGATCCACCTCTCCACAGGGGCCACTTTGTCCTCGTTGGTCACCTCTTACGGGCGCTCTGGACGGGGGTCATCTTCAAGGGACTCACGACTATGGCAAAACTCCCTATTCCAGCGAGCAAGGGTTGCATAGGAAGGGGCGGTGTCGGTGTACACTGCAACCATGCGTTCATGGATCTCTTTTGCATTCTTGCCTTCCTTGGTCAAAAATTTGATCACTGCGTGGTGCTCAATATTCTCCATTGTTGAAAAATTTGTGACTGGCGATCTGCGATCAGCTACTGCTTCTTAAATAGACGAGGCAGGAGCGTGCAGCTGCAGGTCCTGACTTGTCATAACACCCCTACAAACAGCCATCCCCCTTCCTCTGTTTTGCCATACCGATTCGCAAAACCTATTGATCGCCCCTCGTATTCTGCACCCCGAGAATAATAGTGGAAGTATTCTTTGAGCTTTCGGGTCACTATCTGTCCCCACGTTGCTTCCAAGTAAGCAATCCCACGCAATACAGAAGGTATTCACGCGGCATCATAAGAGGTCTTTGGAATCATTCATCGACGACGCGTAATCCTCGAGCGACAACCCCCAGTGCGATTCGGTCTCGCAGCAGGAATTCATATTGGGAACGACGAAAACTACGTCTGGAATATCTCGTTCTACTCCGCTTCCTTGAAGAATACCTTTCCCGAGTACCCATACTCGTGGCCTTCTCCAGAAAATCGTATGACTTACATTTTCTTTCATCGTCGAAGAGGCGTGAAGCTCTCTGACGGAGCGACTCATCTCGTGATCTCCTCTCGATCCCTCTCGGGTAATTATTGTAATAATTATGGAAACACGTACGGCTAAGACTCACCTCGCAGTCACCTCCCGCTTTCACTCGGGTAATTAGCGTACTTATTGAGCCTAGTACGGCTAAGACTATTCATACTTGTCATTTCAATTTCATTCATTTAGTAAACGGTGTTGACTAAATTGCTTGTATATTATTCTGAGACTATTGTTGTTTGTATAGGATTAAAATATTATTTTTGTTTCTCGTTTAAATTCTCCAACCACCAAAGCCTAATTAAATAGTAGCAATACTGGTCAACGATTGATTCACTCTCGCCATTTAAAATCCCTACGCACTCGAAGAGGAAATCTTTTCCTAATTTGGGCTGTCGTCTTCTCGACCCTGGATCTTTGGAGAGAAGCCAAAAGGGCTAGGTTCGGACTAATTGAATTCTACAACACTTACATTCAGCATTTTTTTTTCTTTTAAATGTCTCCGAAGAAACAGGTTCCTGAAGCTCAAAGAGATCAAATCATTGCATTGTTTAAAGATGGATTATCTCAAGTCAAAATTGCAAGAAAATTGAAATGCTCAATAAAGGATGTCCAAACAGCCATTAATTAATTTCCAAGGAAGTTTGAAAAATAAAGATTATGCAAATGTTATCAACTACGAAACTTTTACGCGAAGATGTTACTTTAATTTGGAAAGTAGTTTCTGTGCTGGTGACATGAATATATGTAATTACTTTAAGGAGTAAACTCTTTCTGATTTTCTGAATTCATTTTAACATAATAATTCTGAACAAAGCAGCTGGTAATACAACTGATTATATCGAACATGCTTAATCATGATCTTTCCACTTTTTTCAACCCTGATGAAATTACAACTATAATCACGAGGTAAAATACGCAAATGAATAAAGGAGGAAAAAAATCTTGAAGTGAATACTTGTGGTAATGAAATCTCGTCTATTTTCGCAAACGGTACTTATCACTTACCTGTTAGTGACTAGATTTTGCTCTTCAATGATTATTGACAAGTATTTCTGGACTCTTTCTTCAGTCTTCTTCAACTCACCACAAGGACATCTAGAAATAGAAGTTCAATGTTACCAAAATTATAACGATAGAGGGCAAAGCGAAGAAGCCCCTGAAGTTTGAAATAAGGGATCCGAAGCTAAGACGAAATAGAGGTAGGGAGAAATATAGATGAGCAAAAAAAAAACCTTCTACGATTACCTACAATCCTTGCACAAAATAATATGGAACGAAATAAGATGAAAAGGTAAAAAGAAAAGGTTGCGTGGGGCAAATATTAGTGTAGATGTATGCAATGCAAAAATTTAAGGTGTAATTTGGAACAACGATGCAGGATGGGAGAAGGGAAGAAATGGAATATTTTATGGAGGAATTCCAGGTGGGTAACTAATGAATAGGAAGAGGAAACTGTTGTACTTAATTAATGGCATCTCATTAAGTAGAGAAAGGGTACGGAATAGTGAAAACAGTCAAAAGAGAATAAAAAGCATGTATCTTAAACTCTTGGTGGCTTGCCTTCAATATATTCTCGTTTGTTCTCCTTGATCTTTGTTTTCTAATGTCCCTTTCTCATGCCTTTAAAAAACTACAGTTTCTTGTCTCACGTGTTTATTCACGTTAAATTTCTTTCTTTATTGTACGATAAGGATATAATATAGTCTGCAATGCATGGTTTTTGCATCTTTCTTTCTACCTTCAAAATGTTTTTAAAGGCAAAAATTAAGTATGGCGAAAGCCTTGTGGTAGTTGTTACCACCGGTGAAATTTGTATTTGCTTTTTCTTATGTATCTGATATGGATAGTGAATATTTGAATTCTGAAAAGATTGGGAAGATGGTATAAAATCCCCTAGAAGTACCCTTTATCCTGGGGAGAAATTGTGTTTGATACGGTGATGCTTTGGTTGGATTGGATTTATTGTGTTTGGTAGCTGAGTGGTAGAGCAACTAACCGGCGATCGAGAAACTCTGGTTCGACTCCAAGCCAGGATATTTCACTTCTCTCTTATCATTACTCCTGTCTTCTTAACATGGCTTGCTTTCACTGTGCTGTTTTTTGCTCTCCTTGATCTTTGTCTTCCAATGTCCCTTTCTATTGATTATAAAAAAAAACACTTGTTTCTTGTCTCATGTGTGCACATTCAGGTCGAAAATACTTTCACCTCGTCCAATATGACAATTGTTACTCTCTGGTACTTACTTTGCCAGCACCACTATGCTTAGGCAATCAGCGGAACTTCTCGCTTCCAGAGAAAAGATCTGGTACAGATACCTCCTGCAAAGCCTGCCTAGTGAAAGACCATACAAATTTTCTTTGAAATGCCTAAAAAAAACACCGGAAAATTCTTAATCAACCTTTAGACAAACACCAACAAACATTCATGGAAGTTCTCACACATACACACAGCATCTTGTATAATGAGGTCACTAAGCCCCGCCCATTAATTCATCGGAGATCCTAACTCCACCCCCTGGTTTAACTTATAAAAAAGAAGTGCTTAGCTCATTTAGAAGATACTCTTAATAGTCACCTATTACTACTCTTGATCATTACAGCGGCCGACTATACTCGCGTATATGCATTAAAGTATCGACCTATTTCCACTAGATTCCCATTCAAGCTTCACTATTAATAAAGGGTAGAATCGTATGTTAGATTCTGTAATTTATTTATAAAGTGTTGTTAAATTATTTATAAAGACCTCATATATTATTATTGTTATTGAAGTGTTGCTCCAAAGATTTAATTTCTCTCGATCTGTGTAGAAATTGGGGAAGTTCGATTACGTTTTAGCAGATAAACTGTAAAAAATTTGGGGGCAACAAAAGAGAGAAAGTGAAAAGGGAGCTACTGTCACAAAAGCCACACCATTTTATCTCTCAACTCTGCCATATCATGTCGCAAGCCCGGGTGAGAAAGGAGGAGGTCAGGGTGAGGGGTACAGATACCTCATCCATAAAACCAAATACAGTTGTAAATAATCATCTTTACCAGCTCTCACCTAAAACTGAATAAAGAAAATATCAATTTCAGCTCACTCCTCACAAGTAATATAATTTCTTTTATACACACACACACACACACACACACATATATATATATATATATATATATATATATATATATATATATATATATATATATATATATATATATATATATATATATATATAAATATATATTAGTGTAGTTGGATAGCAGTCTTTCTTGAAGGCAAATTTTGTTGAAGAACATGGTGTATTTCGCCTTAAATAATTTCCTTTGGCAACTTTCTCTTCTTCTAACTATCTTTTTTATTCCATCTTGTAGATGGTGGATCACTTATCCTGTATTCATCTCTCTTTTAAATAAATGTGTTTGGTAAAAATCAAACTAAATTGCTGAGCTTTCGATCTTATTCGATCATCTTCGGAGCGTTTTGATATGTTCTTGCCTCCTTTACCGATGTAATGAGTGGAATGAGTATCTGACAGAATGAAAGAAAACGATTTTTAAGGGGATATTTATTCCGCTTAGGTTGAGCGTAACGTTAGAGGCAACGGGCCAGTTCGGTGAGTGGAATTTTAAAATAATTTTAATGTTCGATTCCAGCTTGTCGCTTGACTGTTGATGGCCGTCTTATCTTCGTTTATTAATACGGCTTCTAACGTGTTCAGCCTAGCTTTATTAACCTCTTTTCTTTCAATAACGGTGGTGTTAACTAGCATATCTCTCGTTAGGTTAATGTTATGCGCACTCTCCATATGATTCTTAGGCCCTCCGCTTTGCAGATGCATGGTTAAACATCTCGAAAGTGTAGTAGTTGTCATGGCAATATATTTTGAGTTGTTATAAAGCTTACAGTCTTTATCGAGGCAGATGAACTCTTAAACTATGTTGGTTGACTTGAAATTCGAGAAGTTTAGGCAGCTGTTGTTTTTCATCAGGAGATTGCTTGCTTTTGTTTTCTTATAATATATGATGAGTTGAATTTTATCCATTTGATTTTCAACCTTGATGTTACGGTTAATAATCTCCTTGATGTTTTTTTCATCTATTTTATAGGCCGTGGACATCTGATTTCTGTAATACATTGTGATGTTGTTGACTTCTCCCTGATTCCTGTCAGTTTTATCCGTATCTTTGCAATGGTTATTTAAAAATGATTGGAGTTGTTTGCCAATCATGCTGTTTGAGAAACCATTGTTTACGAGTGTTTGTTTTACTCGTGCTATCTCTTGGTGGAAAAGTTTCCACGTAGAGCAGCATTTATATGCTCGGCGGATGTATGAGCCAATTACGCTTATTTTATACCTTTCTGGGCATTCACTCTCCGCATTGAGGCATCTTCCTATGTCCGTGTAGCTACTATTAATGTTTTGAACCTCAACGTCCAAGAAATGGAGTTTATTGCCCGTGCTCAATTCATAAGTGAATTTTAACGGGGAGTTCTCCTCAAATTGCTGCTTGATGTTTATCATATGTTCTTCGTTTTGGACGTTGATGTAGATTTCGTCTACATATCGGTAATATGTGTGTGGTTTATTTTTCCATGATGTCCAATAATCTCTCTTCAAGTTGACGTATATAATAGTGGATGAAGTGGATGGAGTGGATATGGGGTCCCCTTAGGGCCAACGTTCGAAAGAGTTGCACTGCACTTTCACACATACGTAAAGCAACGCGTTGCTATGAGGCCAGACATTATCCTGACTAGCTGCGACCTCTCGTTTAACCATCATAGCATACCGGGGCGCCTGTCGCAAGTGACCACATCCCTATACTCACAGCAATCTCTATCGTGCCCATTCAGGTCCCGATACCGCCGCGAAACTCTTTCGCCCAGAACACGGGGAACTGCTGAACAACTATCAGCCAGCAGACCTGAGTGAGGCAAATCTCGAATAAATAAACGGCGAGTTAGAGACTCTAACCAATTTGATCATCAGAGTAACAGGGAGAGCGCTCCAACTAAATCTTACAGAACACTCCCCCAGGCCAGATGGTCTCGCGAGATAAGGAGATAGTGAAGGAGCATAGGCAGCTCTATGATCAGTTAAGACGAGTGGGAACAAGCAGAGAAAAAGTCACCAGGATGCGTCATCTCAACGCAGAGCTGACACAAAAAATTAAGAATAAACAGACAGAAATATAGGACCAAATGATAGAAAAGATCGAAGACGACGACAATCCAAACAAATTTGGGAGACAAATACAGAGACTCATGTGAACAAACACCTGGGAAAACCCACGCCTCAAGAAGGACGAATCGTACATAGAGGACTCAGAAGAACTCGAAGTACGACTCAGGGAGCACTGGAGAGAAGTTTTCTTCATAACACCAGATGACAATGAAGACTTCGACCTGGAATTTGAAGGCGAAGTCATTGACGAGCTGAAGGAGGTTATTGAGTAGACCTACACATGCCCGCACGTCTCCGAAGAAAGGGAGATGACATAAGACGGTAGAGCAATAACTACTCAGTAACTTGTCGATGCCATCAGAGCCTTCAAACAAAGGCACCAGGCTGGTCGGAAATAACAAAGAATAATATAACCAACACACCATCGCAAGTGCTTCGGAGAAGGTTAAACATCATGAACGCAGACTTGAACACCGGCTACCCCTTAGATCCGTTAAAATTTGCAAAGGTTATATTCATTCCAAAATTAAGTAAACTCCCGACCACATCCTAAACTACAGGCCTAATTCCCTCCTGGAGTTCATTGGAAAATCTTTGAAAAGATTATTGCCAACAGGCTGCAAAGCCAGCCCAATCATCGAAAGCAAAGAGTGAAGTGCACAACCAACAACAGCATGGTTTCCGTATAGGAAGAGTGACCAACACTGCGTTAGCTCTCATCTCTGAAAATCTCACCAAATCTAGGACAGAAAGGAAGTACGTCGACGTGTTCCTCGGAGACGTACAAAAAGCCTTTGGCAATGTTTGGCTGAGTGGACTATAATACAAGATTGTAAACCACCGGCTGAACCCTGTCATCGAAAGGATCCACTGCGACTACGTGATGGATAGAAGAACTCAGATACAAATAGAAGGAAACAAGTGGCTGAAGTGCTGCAAGGCAGCTGACTCAGCCCTCTACTGTACATCATCTTCACCATAGACCTGCCATCACCAGTCAAGGGTTACGTTATGTATCTGCAGTTTGCAGACGACATCAGGCATATTGTTCCGAGAACGTACAACCACGTCATAGTCATAATCCAGGCCGCTGACACGGCAGCGGAAATCGAAAACATAAACTCGTTCAAGCGGAAATGAAAGAAAAATACGAAGGCTCAAAAAGTTCGTCATTATCCCCATGAGCTGCCACTCAATGGACGACATTTATGTTGGGGAACAACGCTACCATTACTCTCGGGGGGAGCACGAACAGCACATTGACAACCGGATCCGCGTAGCGAAGATGTAGCTTGTAAAATTGTTCCGCTTCTGCAACCTGAGCTGTAGTACCCTAAGGAAGATCTACTTTTCCTACGTGAGGTCCAAGCTGATATACCCGGCGGTGTTCACTCAGACCGCAGGGCTCAAGGTCCTAAGGTCAATGCAGAGGATCCAAAACGAAGCCTCCTTTTTGATAAATTACACAAGATGACGAGAATGCATCTCACAAAGAACATTACACAACAGACCACAGATACAACCACTAGACACACAAATACAAGCACACACTAAGAAGACTTGGGACAAAGTAGAAGCATAAATACTACCAGGAGTAGACCATACCATAGATATAAACCTGACGCGAGTAAATGGAAAGTTTCGAGCTGGACAAAATTCCCAAGCGGCAGAGTAACTGCTGCTAGAGCTATGACGGATTTTTTTGTGGGAGCGGTCAAAAATTCAGCATTTTTTTCCGATTAATTATTAACTGTAATACCATAAGTTCAGTACTAAGTACAAATAAAGGCATGAAGGCCTGATACACTAATACTACTACTAATAATAAAACAAATAACTAAATAAAAATAAACAAAAATAAATAAATAAATTAATAACCAAATATATATAATTTAAAAGCTGAAAAAAAAAAGCAAAATAGCTTTGGAGTTTTTTACACCACCTTTTGTTACCACTATCCATCTATTCACCAATCCTTAAACGTCAACAACGATCGGTAAAGGTGGCAGGGTAAACAGGAGGCGGGTTATGATATTAAGACTGCCAGTGGTAGGCAAGCTGATTTCTGGATGGTGCTTGATGTCTATTTGGTGTCTTCGTTTCCCTATTTGTGACGACTTCATCCATGGCAGTCGTCGTCTGATCACTCTCGATCAACGACGACCAATTTTCTGTCATTTTTTCATCGTTTGCCCAAAGTATGTTTCTTAAAAGGGTTGAAAGACGTCTTGGCTAATGAAGAAAATGTCATTTGCAGCATTTTCCTCACCTTTCGCTCTCTGAAAAGTCTTCGAAAGGGTTAAAAAGCTGAGCACAAGCTCAATGAAGCAGCCGTCGCTGTAAACTTCATACATCATAGTCACTTACCACGATATATATATATATATATATATATATATATATATATATATATATATATATATAGATAGATAGATAGATAGATAATATGAAGTTCAAGTCAGACAAGCAAATGTAGAAAACTTGCTTGCATGAAAAGGAAAAGCTTGATTCGGAGCGCCTTCCATTGTATTATACAAGCTTCATTCTGGAAAATTCAAAAAGCGTACATCGCTTAAATATTCGAGGACAAAGTAGGCCGGGAACAGATTTCATTCGGAATGGACGCAATTCAGGCAGGTTCAATTATGCTTCGTGATAGATTATTATCAATTGAATATAATATTGCTTTTGTAACTCTCTTAGTTCATCAAGTGATTAAATTGGGTCATATACATAAATAATGCACTTTGTTCATTTAAATGGCGGTCATTGGCTTGATGTTGTTTTTTTCACGCTTTCTTTTCATTTGTTACAGCTCACACGTTTTGGATAAATGCAAGAAATTAGCCGAAAGTCATTTTCTTATAATACTAATACTACCAAACAGTATTTTGCTAACATAAATCTCTTAATTTTACTTTTTAACTAATCATTCTTAATACATGCGCGCCTTCTAAAATTATTCAATATTAATGTTCTGTTTAAATACAATTCAACTTTGCACAAGATATTAATAGAAAAAACACAAATTCCTGGGATTACAACGACAGCTACATAAAACAGAAAAAAAACACAAAAAAGCCTGGGGTGAATGGAGAAAGCGTATTCAGTAGGGGGGATAAAAGGTGAGAATCAGCTCATAAAAGGGGGAGGGGGAGGGAGGAGGGAGGGAGGAAGGGGAGTTTAAGAAATGGGCACATTTGTCATAATTTGAGATGAATTCGTTCACTTCAACATCATATGATGACGTCATAACCTTTGATTTTATTTCTATGTAAATTACATTTTAGCTAATTTCTGCAATTTACAAAAAAATGCTAAAAGATTAGCTTTCCAATTATATATAATTAATTGGCTTCTGTTTAGTAATTATGAGTCTTAGTCGTCCTTGATACTATTTATTTTCCGTTCCGTTGAATTTTCACTTTTAATTTATCTTTATGAGAATTATTTAGATTTACGACGCTTTTGTGTGTTTTCCAATCTCCGCGTTTTTCGTCATTTCAGATATGTTATCCCTTTAAATTATATTTTTCTTTAGAAATCAGAAATAAAAATTCAGTTTTTATAGTGCTTATATCACAAAGAAATCGAGTAAAAAAATAATCTTGACATTATTTGGTCTTCTATCTATCTAAGGGGGGGGGGGGTGAGACCTCCTTCAACCCAATACAGTTAAAATCATTCCTAAGATGGTCATTTCACATACAGTTGTAGAAAATGTGATGAGACCTGCATTAACAAGCATCACGATGGCCGAGTGGTTTAAGACTCTCGCTAACGGCTCTCCAGCGACGTGGGAAGCGCGTTCGAAACTCGTTTCGCTACTTTTCTTTCCTTATTTTTTTGCGCCCCTTTCTTACTCTAAGCTATCTACAATGGTGCCGAAACCTGGGAGGCCTGGGAGTGAAAACTTTAGTCCTCGAATAACATTTCCAGACGCCGTTCTCCTCAATCTTCAAAATACGCTCCGCTTCTAGGAGGGGGCTTGTGTAGTGTGCGAGAAGTTCAGGCGAACGGCTTAAATGCTTTACTTGAATAACTCTTTTGGGGGGAATCAGGATGCCCGAATAGTTTAAGAGTCTCGCTAAGGGCTGTCCCGCGAAGCGGGAAGCGCGTTCGAAACTCGTTTCGCCCTGTTCTTTCTTTATTTATCGTTGCGCCCCTTTCCTAATCTAAGCTATCCACAAGCTAATCCTGATTTGTAAAACATGAACAGTTTCAGTGAATATTAAATAAGGTTTTATTTATCTCGTCGCTTGAACGAAACAAGAAAATTATTTATTATTGCAAAAGAAATGGAAACTGTTTTATTCCTGGCCTACCAATATTCCCATAATTTAGTGGTTCCAAGAATTTTATGACTGTCCTGAGGGACCAAGTTAGAGTGGAGGGAGGATAATGCATGCTGTGGGAGATTTATAGTGCCTTCCCTCCCCAAAGACTAGCGGTCCATGGAACAGCGTGGAAGTGGAAGTTTAATTGTAACTTAACCTAGCATGGAAAAAATCTAAGTGGGGTGGTATAAACTCAATGATAGCATCCAAGTAAGGTGGTATAAAGTCAATGATTGCATCCAAATGGGGTGGTATAAACTCAATGATAGCATCCAAATAGGGTAGTATAAACGCAAAGGGTGCATGCAGTAGGGTAATATAAAGTCAATTATTGCATCCAAGTAGGGTGGTACAAAATCAATGGTTGCATCCAAGTAGGGTGGTATAAACTCAGTGAGTGCATCCGAGTAGGATGGTATAAACTCAATAATTCCATCTAAGCACGGTGGTACAAACTCAATTATTGCCTTCAAGTAGGGTTGTATAAACTCAATGAATGCATCAAAGTAGGTTAGTATAAACTCACTGATAGTATCCTCGTAGGGTGGTATAACTTCAATGATTGCATCCAAGTAATGTGGTATGAACGTAATGAGTGCTCCGAGTAGAGTGGAATAAACTCAATGATAGCATCCAAGTAGGGTGGTATAAAGTCAATGAGTGCATGCGAGTGGGTGAAATAAACTCAATGAGTCCATCCAAGTAGGGTAGGGTAGTACAAACTGAATGATTGCATCCAAGTAGGATTGTATAAACTCAATGATTGCATCCAAGTTGAGTGGTATAAACTCAATGATTGCCTCCAATTAGGGTGGTACAAACTCAATTATTGCATCCTAATAGGGTGCTTTAAACTCAATGAGTCCACCCAGGTGGAGTGGTCGTGTATCAACGAAAAAATCCAGGTGAAGTCAAAAATTAAGAATTGTTTAGACAACAAAGATTATCAACCTTAAGCACTTATGGAAGCTGAGGAGGGTGCCTTTCAATCCTCCCTACGCTCCTCCGCAAAAAAAACACTTGGATAAGAATACAGGAAACCAAAATTAATAGGAGGAACTTCGGGACATTGAGCAAAATGAATGAATTGAATCTGTCATCTCGAAATGATCAATATATTTTATGTAATTGTTAACCATTTTAATATCTTTAGGAACGTGTGAACATTATTAGGATAATGGTTGGAATGGATTTCCATTGAATCTTCTCTTGGGTAGATCTTATTTTCAATAAAATAGGATCAGAGAACGTACTACTCTTTGAGTGCCTTTCATCTATAGCGAGAAAAGGAAAAACAATAATATGTGAGGATTTCAATTACCCTAAAGTTACCCTATGCAAACTATACTTCGATAAATTTGGGGAGAGATTGGTCAATTTCATTCAGGATTATTTTCTTATCCAAAAAGTAGATGAACCTACGCACGCGTGATCGAAATATACTTGATTTGATTATCTAAACAAAGTAGACTTTGGTAGAAAACGTTTGCGTGGGTGAGCATTTGGCGACGAGTGACCATAATGTAATTAGGTTCGAAATTGCTATCAACGTAGAGTTAAAAGTTAGTTCGCCACTAATCCCACGATTTGGGAGTTGCAATTTTGAAATCTTCCGTGACCGGATTAGAAGATTATACTAGCGAAGGTGTTTTTATAATAGGACAGTACAAGGAATGTACTCGGAGCTACAGCAAACTGTGCTCACTGTAGATTCCAAGTTAGTTAAGTATGTACGTACGCCAAATGAATGGGAAGTCAAAGAGAGCTCCGTGGGTTAGCCCTTTAATAATAAACTTAATTCAGGAGCGTAATAAAGACTATCAAGATTAAGACTACACTCTCTGGCGGAATACTGAAAATACAAAAGAAAAACGAAGCAACGTAATAAAGACAGAGAAATTCAGGAAATTCCGAAACGGATCACGCACAACAAAGACAGACACTAACACTCAAAAACTATGAAGATTAAGACAAGAGAAAGCGAAGGACAAACGCTAAAGATGCGCAAAAAATGAGCTATTTAACCAAAGAAAAACGAAGATTCAAGAAAAACGACCAAAAAAAACAATTAAAAAATACTATCAAAATCAACTTCAGCGATTAGCCAAATCTCCTGAATTAATCATCAGCATCATCATAATCACCATCATCATCATCATCATCATCACTAACTCTATAATTTAAGAAGGGGATTTTTTTGAGTATTTGAATAATAATTTCATCTTAGTTTGGTTATGACTTATGTTTTTTTAGCAAAGTTATTTCTAATAATTCTTTTATAATATCAAAAAACAAAATGGTAAAGTTCAGAAATAAATATAAATATCGAAATTTTGTGTAATTTTAGAACCCAAAGTATTACAAATGGTGAAGTTCAGAAAATTTATTAAAATTTAAGTAAGGCTGCTTTCATATTTCATAAAAATTTAACCATGGCCGCTTTTTTTAGGATTTTAAATTTTAATCTTAGTAGCGAAACGCAAGTTACGGGGGACGCGAAGCCATTGACTGGTAAATTTAATTAAATTAAATCTGTACAAAAGCCACCAGTGTACAGATAACAATTGCAATTGGCTATCAATGAAAGACCCTGAAGTGGCTTTCAAGTTTAGCATAACTGACCAAGTTGCAGCTGACCTCTGGAGGCTTGCGTGCCCTCTCGCCTCAACGTGCGAAATTAATTTCTCGACCGACCCCATTGCCCGAAGGAGAAACTGCGGCTAAATATTCTCCGCACTCTTTCATTTCCCTGACCCATTTTCTTAACAAATCTGTTCTTATAAACTTTCTTCGGAAGATACACTTCCTTAGTTTTCTCTTTAATTTAATTTTTAAAAAATGTTAATGATATAAATTAATTTGCAAACGTGTACATTTAAAGAGAATAAAACCAATCTTGAACTTACTCTAAATGTACGCCTGGCCTCATACCATTGAAAATGATTAAAAAATAAATCACAAAAGTAAAAGTTAAAATATAAAACACAAAATTACTCGATGTACAAGTACTAAAAGGAAGACGGGTGGGGAACTTTCTTATTATTGTTCTTCTTAAAAATCTCATGGTGGTGGCTTTTACTTATTCAGACAGTAATTAAATGTAAATTACATCCCATCACTAAACTGCATTATATAGTTCTTCAATTTCTTGCCCAGTCTACTATATAACTAGACGTAATGTTTACCAATATTTCGTGTGTTAATTGTTATTATATGTTTTGCACTTCCACGATACTTTTCTCTCCAACGTATCTTAATCAACTATCTTTTTTTTCCATTTTTTATAATTTAGCCTGGGTTTTCTCAGGTAAGGTGATAAGCTATCAGTAACAAAAAGATTAGATTCTGAATGGTCGAGAGTGTTCGAATTGTATTGAACTACCTATTTTTTTTTTTTTTGCTTTAAACGATATATATAAATGAAACACAAATAACAGCATGTTATACGGCTCCTTATTTTATTTCTTATCTTGCTTTTACATCACAGCAATTCGTTGCTAGGAAGAACCAATTTGGCGCTCAAAAGTATGAGGGGCTGACTTACCCTCAGCGTTTTCCATTCTTTCCCTTTGCCTTGTCATAGGTAATGCGACTTGATCTTTTTTTCCAAAAACTTGATGAAGTGGTGGAGAGTTGGTGATGTGAAAGAGGTTGGTTGTATCTATTCTGAAAGCCGCAATTCACGCGGTGCGGAGTCGGGAGCTGGAATAAGGAGGTATTACCTACCTCCTTTCCCACTGACCTCTATCTTGCTGAAAGCCACAGGCTGGCTAAAACCTGGAGAGATCTTCTCACGACCATAATCCAGCCTATCATTTCATTAAAACTTTCCCCTCTCCAATAGGCTCGATGATGTCATACCTAGAGAGGTAGTCAGGAGAGGAACGCTTCCATCGGTGAAATTCTCGGTCTGCCGTGTCTCGCAGTGGTCATAAATTCTATTAATTTTAATGCCCTTATACTGTTTCCTATGTCTTTCGAAAGGTATATTTTTTGTGTTTTTTTTCAAGTAGAAACATCATGCGCCCCTTGTACGTGTGCTACGCAACAAGGTCACCAAACAGGAGTCGGTATATCCATCCCTTCCGCGTCAAGTTGCAGAAGAGCAGACACGATCAAGAGACTCAGAGAAGAGTTCACATAGGACGAAATAGAGGTAGTAGTATATATGAAATAAGGCTTCGCCGACTAGTACCTTTAAAACTAGTGTGCCTACAGACTCTCGTTACTGTTGTGATTCTTTATGAGAGGTTCGAACGATATCGCTAGAGTTGGGGAGAGTGGAAATATACTGGAAATATGTGCATAACCAGAATTGCTAAAAAGGTAGTTCTAAGAGCCAACCGTCTCTTGATATTGCTAGGAGATCCCTTATGAGAGGTCCTAAGGACACAGGCTAAGTTAAGAGAAGGAGAAATATACACTAAAATTCTATGTACAGTTAGGGCCACTCCTGCGTTTAACACTTTTTTCCTAATAAATACGTTATGTCCTTTCTAGCAACGATGTAAAAAGAAGGCGTATGTTCTGATATTTCAGTGATGTAGACGAATGTTTAGGAGGGGGATTTTGTATTAATGTATTTTGGTTGCTTTTTGGCGACATTAAGAGGCAAATTTCATTATTTTGTATGAAGCAACAACCAAGGAAGGCATAAATTTGTCAGAAGGATGTAAGGTGTACCAAGGGTGAAATTAGGGCAAGTCAAAACGAGACTCTGGTAAGTTCTTATCCTGGTAAGTTTTAGAAGCGAAAACCACCGAGTGTATGAATCTGTGAGGAGGGGGAATATAGGAGTGAGCCGAGTGGTAAAATGAGGGTGAGTGAAATGTATGGAAATTACTTCAAGAGGACCCTACTTAGGTACTCTGGACTAGGTGGGCGCGCAACTCTCCCGAAGATGCCAAACTTTCAGAATAAATGCTCTTGGATAACCATATTACAGCTAACATTTTAAGGATTTAGTGCCCCCATGCCCCAACCCAGCAGGGATATCTGCCAAGAGGTTGGGAAAGTTTCGCAAAGTTGGGCTAGGACGTTGCTCTAAACGTCGAGTAATCTCCATTCTAGAATAATCGGGCACTCGATCTTTTCAGTTGCCTTAACTTCACCACCTTAAGATCATCTCATTAATTACAGTATATATATATATATATATATATATATATATATATATATATTGTAGACATATAGGAGTTAAGCAAAAACCTTTAAGAAATTGCGAGTGTACATATATATCGAGGCCTCCCCCATGGCGAGGAGAAATAATGAAGTAATAACAAAGGCCCCCTGGGTTTCCCTTTGCCCCTCTAACCGGTCTCCGGTAACCTGCAAGAACGGACAAAATTGTAAATTAAGGAGACAGATTCCTGACCTCGATTCCAAATTCCGACCTGCCGAGGGGTTATTTATAAACACGAAAGTCAAAAATGCAAACTGTCGATCTCGCATTACGCTATCGCCATAGCTCTACGAGAGGAAAGTACAGCAGAAGTGAGACCCCACTTCTGTCAGATCAATAGGGATCGTTTTTCCCCAATTTCAAAAATGCCGAGGTAAGAGAAACACAGACACCCAAACGGGAGACCACCCTTAAGTCTCAGCTTGCGAGTCCCGTACATCTCCCATTATCTCGCGGGGGTAATTGACATATAAAACAGGTCGACAGGAGAAAACGCGGCTTTTTCGTTTTCGTAAAGAGATATAGAATACACCGGTAGAGAGTTTCACTGCAAGTTAAGAAAGACTTGCAGTTTCTTGGACAATATCAGATTGTTCCAAGTAATCTCGGCGCAGTTCGAGCCCAAGGATCGTCAAAGGATCTAAACTACAAATACTCTCGACACAGCTCGAGTACTCAAGGATCGCCAAAGGATCTAAACTAAAAATACTCTCGACACAGCTCGAGTACTCAAAGATCGTCAATTGATCTTACTCTATCTGAGTTTGACAACTTCAAACTAGATAGAAAAACATCAAACATAGTCCACCTGCTTCGGAAGAAAACCTTCTCAAGGTCACCAACGGCCACTGAAACCAAGGAATTATTGGTTTTGTTTGGATTCTACTTCGCATATTCGAATTTCCGCGTGACGTCACTCGCTCACTCTTCATCCAACAACGCCATCTCTCGAGCAACTAAGGAAATCATCCTCTCCACGCCTCCCCGGACCAAAATCGAGTGAAGGGATTTCTTTGGGATTCTCTGGTTGAAACCCCATTATATAATGTGAGTAAGCTATCCCATTTTTTATGTCCCCGTGCGTTAAAGTAGTTTATTTTGTATATTTTAATTACGAAGTGGATTGGAGTAAATTGTTGTCCCGTAAAATCCACCCAGAACCGAGCATTGAGAGCGGGACATTAAAAAACATTTTTTTTTATCTTTATCTTGTAAGTGTAGATAGTAATTTTATTTAAGTGTATTAATGTTCATTAAAAGTCTATTATCTTTGAACGAGTTGAATTGGCAATAGTGTATAAATTCCAGAAAGAAATCCCCTTTTATTAATTCATTAGAATAAAGTTTAAGTAAAGCAGTCTTAGAGACCGATCCTGAAGCGATCATTGAAGTACGAACGTACTACGACTTATTTTTATTAATCATAATAAAATAAAGATATATATAATCTTGGCTAACCCACGATATATATATATATATATATATATATATATATATATATATATATATATATATATATATATATATATATATATATGCAAATTTTGTTGAAGACCTTTGTGGATATTGCATTAATTAATTTCCTTTGGCAACTTTCTCTTCTTCTATCTTTTTTATTTCATCTTTTAGATGGTGGATTACTTGTCTGGTATTCATCTCATTTTTTAAATGAAAGTGTTTGGAAAAAACAAACTCAATTGCTGAGCTTTCGATCTTATTCGATCATCTTCGGAGCGTTTTGAAATGTTCTTGCCTCCTTTACCGATGTAATGAGTGGAGTGAGGATCTGGCAGAGTGAAAGAATGATGATGATGTTCAAAGTTTTTTTAGTAGTAGATAGATAGTGGTTGAGATACTTTGGTGAAAACACACCGTTGATATTTTGCCCTGGTGATTGGGTCAACTCTTGCATTTTAGTTTTGCATTTTTTCTTCTCACTCTTTTTTATCTTTATGCTTTAACAATTCTTGCTTTTTGATAAACTCTTTATATATATATATATATATATAATATATATATATATATATATATATATATATATATATATATATATATATATATATATATATATATATTATATATATATATATATATATATATATATATATATATATATATATATATATATATATTGATATACTGGGTGTCACAGAAAAAAGTTAACCGTACTTTGAATTAGCATAACTTAAATACTATTGGAGAATTTTTGGTGTCGCCAAAAGTGCTTTATTTACCAATTATGTATCTGTCGATTATGGAAATTTCATTAAATTCCCTTCTATGATATTGATACACAAATGGGTTTAGTGGAGCCTATTAAAAATATGTTTGCGCAAGGAAGTAAAATAATGAAACGAAGCCTAGGAAGGCTAGACCACCGTACACTTTCAGGAGAAGCCTAGGTAGCCTAGGTCACTGTGCGATTCTTCAAGCAAAGCCTAGGCCATTTTACACAGTTTTTTCAGCCACGCTGTGGTATGGTCTCGTCATTATTGCTTACTAAGCAAATGAAAGCGTTTCTGTGTAAAAGTTTACTTCCATAGAACCTATTTAATCATGCAGTTAACAAAAGATCAACGCGTATTTGTAGTCACAAACTTTATTAAGACTGGCAGTATTAAACAAGTACAAGATTCATTTTAACAACGTTTTCTAGGTCGGCACCCACCAAGCAAGCCCACACTTTGGAAAGAGGTTCGCAAATACCAACATGAACATCCTTAAATCTAAATAAAGGTCGTTCGGGTCGTATGAGAACCATAAGAACAACAGAAAATATAGAAAATGTTCAGATGACACTTCTTCAAAATCCACATGTATCAGTCAGAAAGAATGGATTACAATGGTCAAAGTCATCATTTAACCGCATTATTAAACATGACCTAAAATGGCATCCCTATAAGATGCATTCAAGACACCAGCTTCTTGAAACTGATTTTCCTTGTAGACAATTTGTTGAATGGCTTCTCCATAAACTTGCTCGTTTCTTGGAAAACATTGTGATTGGTGACGAGGCAGCCTTTTTCATGAATGGAGAGGTAAATAGCCATAACATTCGGCAATATGCGCTGCTGAACCACCCCCAAGCATTCAACTTTGACACACGTATTTGTCAGCAGAAAGTGTCTCTGTGGATCGGAATATGCGGGAATGGCTATCTTGTCGGTCCATTGTTTTACGAGATTTACTTGAATGATGCTGCCTACCTGAGCATGATCAACGAAAGGATCTTCCCATAACTCCGGCAGATTTACAACAATCAATTCAATAGACTTTGGTGGATTCAATACGGCGCACGAGCTCATAGACAGCTTGCTGTAAGAACAAAACTAAGAGAAACGTTTGAGAACCGCATTGTCACGCTAAATCATGCAATTGAATGGCCCTCAAGATCCCCTGACCTAACAGCGTATGATTATTTCTTATGGGGATATCTAAAGAATAAAGTGTATTCTACTCTATCACAAAGCATCAACAAGTTAAGAGATAGTATCACATGTGAAGTCAATAGACTTAAGAAAAATCACAAGTTAATCAAAAAAAATTGTTAATTTTAAAGTTCGAAGTTTCATTATTTTACTTCCTTGCGCAAACATAATTTTGACAGCCTCCACTAAACCCATTAGTGTATCAATACCTTAAAGGGAATTAAATGAAATTTCCAGAATCGACAGATAAATAGTTGGTAAATTTGTTTTGTTTTACAGGACTCAAAAATCTCCAATAGGTTTTGAGTTATACAAATTCAAATTACGGTTAACTTTTTTCTGGGACACCTTGTATATATATATATATATATATATATATATATATATATATATATATATATATATATATATATATATATATATATATATATATATATATATATATATATATATATATATTCTTTTGTTTATTTATATTTGTCTCTTTCTTTTTATTTCTTTTTTTAAACTTTTGTATACACACATATATATACATTTTTTTTTTTTACATCTATATAAATTCTAACTTTTATACTTTCATACAAATTTGGACATATTTATTTGTTCTAACTTTAAACTTTCATAAATCTTTACATATTTTTTCTATCTTTTATACTTTCATACAAATTCATACATACACAATTTGTTATTTTTAATTCAAAATATACATTTACGTATCCGTTTTATTTACTTTATATAAACATATTTTAAATAATTATATATTTTTGAGGCGTTCAAGTCTTTATATTCCAGGTGTAGTTGAATTAATACATTTTGAAAAACTTTTTAAACATAAGTGATTTAAGTAATTTAAGACAGATTAAGGATTTAGGTCATAAGTTGGGTTTTTTTAAGTGCTTTTGTGATAATTACGGTTTTTCTATGTTACCTTTGGGTCAAACGATATATAAAAGGATAGTCTATTTAAACCGTTCTGTCAATTCCTCAGCAGCAGTTCGGCTGCCACTTGAGAAGTTAGTCCGTCGTGTGATTTTCCGTTTTAGTCTTGTCATGTCAATGTCTAACTTCAGGTCCAGACTTGGCAGTATTTCAGTTTCTATTTTGTCCCATGTCTTTTTTGCTTGTAATTGTACTAATGCGTTGATTGGTTCTAGTCCAGCTCTTCTGTGTAGTGTTTTCTGTGGTATGCATTCCCGTCTTCTTGTGTGGTTAATAATCAAGGAGGCTTTATTCTGTACCCTCTGAATAGATCTCAGCGTCTTGATCCCTGATATTTGGGTGATTATCACTGGGTATATAAGCTTAGGTCTAACGTAGCAAAGGTAGAGTTTCCTTAAGTTACTTTTGCTCAGTTTGCGGAAACAGAACAGCTTCATCAATTCCACCAGTGTTAAGTTGATCCGGTTTACAACGTGATGCTTATATCTCCCAACGTTAAGTTTGAGCCCGAGCACTGTGCCCTCCAGAGAGTAGTGGTGGTTACAATCGCCAACATAAATGTCGTCGTGTATCGTGCGGTTCATGGTGATAATGACGAACTTTTGGACGTTCGTCTTTATCTACCATTTGAAGATGCTATACAGTAGAAGGCTGAGGCAGCTACCTTGCGGCACACCAGCCTCGAGGCTAAATTCCGGTCCCTTGTGGCCCTCGATCTGTATCTGCGCTCTTCTTTCCATCATATAATCGCAAAGGATCCTTTCAATGACTGGGTTTAGCCGGAGGTTTACGATCTTAAATTGCAGACCCCTCAGCCAAATCTTGTCAAAGGCCTTATGTACGTCTCTAAGGACTAAGTCTACGTACTTTCCCTCCATCGTGGATTTTGCTAGCTTAAATGAAAGGAGTGCGAGCGCGGTGTTGGTTCCTCTTCCTCTGCGGAATCCGTGCTGTTGGTAGTTAAGCGCATCATTCTCGGCTAGCTAATTCTGTAGCCTGTTGGCAACGATCTTTTCAAAGATCTTGCCTATGAATTCCAGGAAAGAGATTGGCCTATAGTTTAGGAGCTGGTCGGGAGGTCTGCTCCCCTTCGAGATGAATATAACCTTTGCAAGTTTAAACGCATCGGGGAAGTAGCCGGTGTTCATGGCTGCCTTCATTACGTTCAACATTCCTTGATGCACCTGCAGTGGAGCGTTGGTTATATTCGCTTTTGTTATTCACAACCAACCTGGAGCTTTTTGTTTGAAGGATTTCATGGCATCAGCGAGTTTCTGCATTGTTATTGCCCTTCTCTGTGACCCATCATCTCCCTTTCTTCTGAGACGTGCGAGTACGGGTAGATCCGCTCAATAACATCATTCAGCTCGTCGATGATCTCACCTTCAAGTCGAAGGCTTCGTTGTCCTCTAGTGTAATTGAGAAGACTTCTCTCCAGTGCTCCCTGAACCATTCCTCGAGTTCTATTTGTTCTTCGATGTATGATTCGTCCTCCTTGATTCGTGTTTTTCTTTATGTTAGTTCCCCTGAGTCTCTTTATCTGTCTCCAGAATCTATTGGGATTGTCTTCGTCCTCAATGTTGTCAATTAGCTGTTCCCATATCTCCGTCTGTTTTTCCCTGATTATTCGTGTTAGCTCAGCTTCAAGGCGGCGCATCCCGGCCACTAATTCCCTGCTCGTTCCCGTGCGTCTCGACCGGTCATAGAGTTCCCTATGTTCCCCTGCTATATTTCTCATCTCGTTTGTCCATCTTGGCTGGGGGGGGGCGTTCTGTATGATGTTGTTGGGGCGCTCTCCCTCTCTCCCCTGATGATCGAGTTAGTCAATAGCCTAAGCTCTTCGTCTATTTCTTCGAGTATTGCCTCCTTCAGATCTGCTGGCTGGTATTCTCTCAGCATTCGCCGGTACCTCTCCCAGTTTGCTCGGGCGAAGGACTTCCTTGTCTGTGCCAGGATCTGAATGGGCGCGAGGGAAATAGTTGTAAGTATAGGTATGTGATCACTCGGGACAGGCGGTCCCGAAGTGCTATGATGGTTGAGTGGGAGGTTGCAGCTGGTCAAGATTATTTCCGGCCTCGACGCTGTGCACGAAGTTACGAATGTCGGGAAGTCAGGTGCAATTATGTTTAGTCTGTCTCGGTCCAATAAGAGTTGCAGATTCCTGCCTTTTTCGTTAGTCTTTTTTGTATCCTGCTATTCCCAAGTTAGCGTTTAAGTCTCCTCCAAAAAAGGCTTTTCTTTGGTGCCAACATAGTGTGTTGAAATTGTGTAGCGGCAGGTACTTTCTCCTAAGGGGTTGGTTCCCTGCTGCTACCACAAGATCTCCGACGAGAGCCGGGATCGCTATCGCTATAAAGGATTCATCAAGCTCAGGTAGCTATTTGAACTTGAGGTCTCTCTATATCGCGATCGCCATCCCGTCATACCTTTCCTGGGAGCAGTTTTTTGTTAATGTCGTATAGTTTGGGATTTTCATTTTCTGTGTTCTTGTGTTGAGTCCGTGTTCACTGATAATAATGATGTCTGGGTTTGTCTTCCTAAATATATTACTGTAAACAGTGTTTTTCCCTGTCCATCCGTTAGCGTTCAGTGGCATTATACTTAGTCTGTTTTTTTGTCCTTTCCATGTTAGTGTCTGTCGGTTGTTCTGTCTGTTAGGGTTTATTTCCTGTCCTTTCTGATCATTTCACACTGTATTTTTTTGTAATCTTGTGGATCCGAGTTTCGCAGTATTCCTCGTTGAGTTCAATATCGCTAAGTATTACTGAATCTTCCAACCTTTTTACGTCTACGTCGGCATCAAACTTCCATTTGTACCTGCCGGATCTGATTCCTTCGAGGAGATTTTTTATGTTATCTTTCTTGGGAACTGGGTATGTTCGCTGGCGTAGATCTTGAGATTGATATATTATCCGTCTATTTTTTTTTTATGTTCTTCTTTAATTTCCGTTGTTTTTTTGGCGTTTCTCTCTCACGCTCCGAGCTGTCGAATTCGATCTCCGTGGTCGTCTCCTTCAGGTTCCTTTTTGTTTTTCCATTTCTCTTCTTTTCTAGGCTGCGATTAGTGAGTCTTGTCTTCTTGTTGGTTGTGTCGCGTCTGACTTTTGTGCGCCTTTCTCTTGGGCGGTAACGGGTACTGTCGGGGCGTACTTCATTTGAAGGATGTCCTCAGATGCTGGTTTTGGGGGGAAAACCATGGGGCTTATCCCATTGTTCGCTAGCATGGCGTTTAGTTCATCCTCGAACGTCCCTGGCCTCATAAGTTTCCGCGCGTGCGCGTACATTATGCAGGTCACTATCTTGATTGGCATCTCGTTGTTAATATTTAGGTATACCTTCTTTGCTTCGTATTCGTTAATAGCTGCCTTCGCGACCTGGGCGTATGTGGTGTTTTTTTCCCTTCTGCCTCTTTCTTCTCGTTGTCCTTTTGTCTTATAATTTCTTTTTTAAATGTGCATACCATGACCATGGCCCTGTTTCCAATCTTTAAATTAGCACATCTTTCCTGGGGGCTCTTGCACGTCCTCCAGTTATGTCGCAGCTCGCCGCATCAAGAGCATGTCTCTGCTCCTCTCTGCACTTTCTGGTGGTGTGGCTTTCCATTTTAAAGCAGCGGAAGCACATTTTGACTGGGATGAAATCTTCCTTTCCAATTTGGTCGCTGCTTATTCGTGCGTTAAACAGCTGGAGCCCTACTTCCTTCGCCTTCTTTTCCATTGCTGTTTCAGTAAATATTACTTTGAATACATGGTCATATTCGTTATTTTCTCTTCAGTTTTTGAATTTCACAACCACCGAGACTTTGACCCAGCTGTGGTTTCTCTTCCCGTGGTGTCAGATTCATGGATCCAACCTTATGCAAATAAGGTTTCGGTGGGCCAGGATTTGTGCCGAAATGTTTATTGATTTAGGGCATCGATTGAGGCTTCTTTTGTTACCGCATCGACGTCACTTTCCTTCTTGTGAATAGCGAAGTAGCCAGTTGCGACATCTATTAATCTTATCAGTGAGATGTTTAACTTCCCCAAAACCAATGCGAAGACTTTTCCTCTTTCAGGTCTCTCTTGGCCTGGCAGCGTCCAAAGAGGAATCCTTGTTGTGTTGGTGAGCTCCATGGTTGAGGCCATGGAGCTCTGGGCCTTCTTCTCCGTATTCCTCTTTGTTGGGTTTCCAATCTAACTGGTTCTATCCTTCTATTTAATCTTTAGTTGGGTTTACAGTAGTGTCCTTTTTTGGGGGTTTCCAATCTAACTGGTTCTATCCTTCTATTTAATCTTTAGTTGGGTTTACAGTAGTGTCCTTTTTTTTGTTGGTGTCTCCCCCGCTCCGGGGTGTCCCCTGTTATTATAATTATAATTCGTGGTGAACACTTAAACCTACTTTATATATTTTTATATCTTAATCTGTTTTCTAGAGCCATAAGATGACCGTAAGGTCGAAACGTTGCACTACTCAATCTTAATAAAGATTTTTTGATGTTGGATTTAAGTCTGCTCTTCGCCATTGATTTCTTATTAAAAAATAAATTAAGGCTGCACAGCGGAAACTACCTGGAATATATATATATATATATATATATATATATATATATATATATATATATATATATATATAAATTTTTTTAATTGATTTGTTCCTTGGGAATCTGATTCGTGTTAGGAATATGAAGACTCAGGAAGTTACACTAATCATTTATTGGCCAGTCGTTTCGGACCTTCGCTAGGACCATCTTCAACAACTCTATCGACTAATGAGAAGGGAAAGAAATATTAACAATAACAGTTAAGGAGTTAGTAACATGCATTATATAATGACTAAAAAGCAGAGGAAGGCAAGGTAAATAAATAAAATTGAAAAATATTGAGAGGAAAAGTAAAAACAAAATAATAATATATAGAATTACTGAATACTATCCAATGTAATTTTGAAAAAATAATAGGAAGAAGTGAAGTTTTACATAAACTGACTTGAGTATTAAGAATTAAAGGCAACTAGAATAAATAATAAAATAACCTATTATATTCAATTATAAAAAAAAAATAAAACCGAAAATAAATGTGCATGAATTAAACAGAGGGACTAACCTTTATCGTAGGAGTTGTGAAATCAACTAACTAACGATAGAAAACTACTAACGAGATTTGTTCGGTTGGTTGGTTGGCTAGTTAATGTATTGAAGTGTTGGTTGGTTATATAGTGAATATTTTAATTGAAGAGGTGTAAATATTAAGGTAGGGATTTATTTTATTGATGTAGAGCGACTCTAAGATTTCCAAATCGAGAGAAGTTAAGGACGAAGAGAAGATGGTAAATGAATCAGGATTAAGAAGATTTTGATGATAATCCGAGTGTTGCCTGATGGAAGATGCATCAGGTTTATAAATGAGGATACCAGTCCTATGAGACAAACCTAAGTGCTTTGCGATCCTGCATTTGAGTTATGTAGTCCAAACTGGCTTACAACGCAAATGCAGGATCGCAAATCACTTACGCTTGTCTCATAGGACAACTTGTATTTGCTTTTTCTTCGTATGTGACATGGATAATGAGCCTTTAAATTGTGAGCGGGTAAGAATATACGGTATTAAAAATCCCTTAGAGGTTCCTAGCTTGGGGAGATATTGTGTTTGATAGGGTAACGCTTTGGGCGAAGTAGAGTCATTGTGCCTGGTAGCTTAAGGCTAGAGAATCTGACCAGCAATCAGCAGACTCGGGTTCGAGTCCCGGCCAAGAATTTTAAACCTTTTTTCCCTGGCGTTATTTCTGTCTTCGCAGTAAGGATTGCCTTCATTGTACCGCCCTTTGCTCTCTTTGATCCTAAGTTCTTCTGTCCTTTTCTCTTACCTTAAAAAACTTCTGTTTCTCTTCTCGTTTCTCATTCACGTCAAAATGCCAACATCAAAACTACTGCTCACTGTTTTGTGGATAATGCAAGGGCCTTAAGACGAGGCATTGACTGTTGCAACAGAAAATACGAAACTGTGACCAGCAAAAAGGGAGACAGCAAGCGTTCTGTTTACGTCCGCCCGCCTGATTCCATCCAACGACTGCAGGACAAAGTGATGGAAGACCCAAAAAGGGTATCCGAGTTTTGGCGAGTGAGAGTGATGTTGGAGTCGCCATCATGAAGTTGGCCTTAATAAGAACCTTCGCAACCACTCACTCTGTATTGTACCACCTTTGTCTATTTGTCGCCACGGCTCTGCTCCTAAAGCTCCAACGGTGCAGGAAGTATTGCGCTCCACTTTTTGGAGCACACTTCGTTTCACGCTGGATCCGTGCCAGCGTACACGGACGGCTCCAAGTCCCAGTAGAGGGGCGGCTTCCACCCTGAATCCCTTCTGTTTGAAGTCAACGGAGCTCAACCAGGCGCTGCATTTGTCTTCAAGGTCGAGTTGGTTGCAATACACACCTCAATACGGCAGATAACACGTCGTGCCCGGTTTGGAGACCGAATTGTGATCTATTTTGACTCATAGAGTGCCATGATTGCTACTAGAGCATTATAATCTCCACACACTCTGGTTCGCAGTATCTGTAACGCCATGATTGCCGCAAGTCAAGCGGGTCTCGAGATTATCTTCTTCTGAGTTCCTGCTCATGAGGGAATTGCTGAGAATGAGCGCGCGGATGAAGTCACCAAAGAGCCGCGAAGATTGGGCTACCAGACCAGAGTTTCGATCTTTCTCACACCGACTACATAGGAGGAATCGGGCAGCCCTCCAGAATTCCTAGTGGGCAGTCGCCAGATTGACGCTGAAAAAAAATCGCTACCACTCATACATGAGATGCAAGGGATAAATTCTAAAATCAAGGTTCTGGAAAAACTCTTGAAGAATGCAAAGTACCCCCTAAACAAGCTGAAGCATTGTTTGGAGCAGGATAAGATTTGGTTATTCTCAGTCAAAAATAACTTCTTCCAAGGCCAGTTGCAAAACACTCAGAACAACAAGTGGCTTGCCTACAAACCATCAGGTATCATAAAGCTCAAGTTTCCCCCAAACTGTGATGGGCTTTGGATGTCTCCAGTGTGAGTGACATAATACTGCTCCACATCTTTAAGCAGGGTCTTAGACTCAATTCAGAATGCTATGTGGATCTGATGAAGACTGTGATCAAACCCTGGCTGGAGACGGTTGCTACTGGATTGCGATACCTCCGGAAATTTCAGAAGTGGTTGTCTGAGAATTCGCTTCCAATTCTGTAGACTTAAAATTTCTCGAACTTTCCACTAAACCACTAAATATTATTCTAAACAATTACACTTGTTCTCTCTAATTATATAAATGAGGTTTAAAGACATCATTCCCAACGAACTCACCGTCTTAGTTTAAACGGTTACCTAAAATCTGGTTCCTGTTAGGTTACTTCGAAGGATTCAGAGATAAAGATCAGTTTTCGTTTCGATTATTTTTATGATTTTCATTATTATATGACAAGTTTAAAAGTTTTAATTCATTTCACTTCTTCCACATTTTACCTATCCTTTAATTATATTTAGTAATCATTCATTAATACTGTTTTATTTTTATTTTTTACCCCTATTTTAGCTGCTAATTTGACGTTTAATTATTGGTTTTATTTCAAATGAATTCGTTCTTAATTTTCAATTCGTCAAAATCTTAATCAATATTTTACTCCCAGACTTTACTAATATTGCCTTTTCCTATTTAAAATGACATTTTACATATTTTACTTGCCTTTTAATTATGTTTGTTTCATAATAAACTAAATCATAGTTCTTTTTTTATTGATATTTTAGTTACAAGTGATAGTCTCTGTTTAAAGACCGAAACGATTGGCCTATTAAATGTTCAGAATGCTCAGATGGGACTTCATCTTCCTTCTTTCACTCAAGCGAGCCCGTGAAAAATTTTGCCAACACACTAATTGTGCTTTCTGTTTCTTTCCACACTTTTTAAGAACTATGTTTTAAGTAAACTGTGCGGATTCAGCATGAAAAGAAGTGTGCTACAAAAAGGTTGAACGCAATTCTCCTGGCGTTGTGGAAGCTTTGGGAACAGAGGCGTGGTGAGAAATAGTCAAAAGTGGTACTCTCCACGGTGGCGACCTGAGTTGGCAGAGCCAGAGGCGCCACGGGCCCAATAGCTACAGCAAGACCTCGAAAGAGTTTCTTAACCCTAAACCCAATGGGCTTAAGGTATGACTGGCGCCTCTCGGCAGCTTAGGCACTGCCTAGGTCGACCGCAGATTCAGTGAGAGCTGTTGGTGACTGAGAGAGACGAAGGCCCGCACATACAAACGCATAATGCACAATGTTTAGAGAGGAGTGAGTGGCATCTGTAGAGAAATGTAGAGTATAGGTACATTAAAGCCCCCCTTGCCCATGAGGAGAAGTCGATACGCAAGAAGGAGGATCAGTTCGTGAAAGATCGATCCTTCAGCCCGACAAGAAGATTAGAAGTCGATACGCCAGAAGGAGGATCAGGTCATGAAGATCGATCCGTCAGCCCGACACGAAGAGTAGAAGTCGATCCGAAAGTAGAAGGATTAGTTCGTGAAGATCGATCCTTCAGCCAGACAAGAAGATTAGAATTCGATAAGAGAGAAGAAGGTTCAGTTCGTGAAGATCGATCCTTCAGCCATACAAGACTATTTCCGTGAGAAACGATAGGATTAGATTGAGAAAATCGATCCCCCCTTTTCGGGCCGTATTAACTTAAATAGTCGAGGTTTATATCGGTGCCATACCGAAGAATCCTTTACAGACTGTGAAGAAGTCTGACTGAAGAAAAGCAAAGCCGCTCACACTCGAGTGACTCTCACATCTTAAGCTCCGTAAGAGTGAGAGGAGAAGAACCCAGCCCCAACGAGCTCCCGTTCTTTAATTACGTTAAGGAATCAGCCGCCTACAGGCGGCAAGCCATCCCTCCTTGACGAAAATTCAACCATCGGCCACAACACTCCAAAGCGAGAGATAAGTCCTCCAGCGACATCCGGCAATCCCTAATACCTCCTGTCATGTAAGTCAGAAAGAACATTTATATTCATATTGCGATAGTAGAAGTTTAGTACGTCTCACGTTTAAGGGGAGTAGAAACCATTGTTCTTGAACCTAGGTCATATGTGCTTGTAGACGAGAGTACGTTAGTTTAATGTTTAAAGCTAATCAAATAGAGTCGCGATAAAAATACTAATCGGCAATTGGTATGTTTACGGGAAGCCTATTTGTTTATTTTTGTCATCATATCCGTGCGATAGGACTAGATGCCAAAGATAGAAATGTGTTAACTGTTCGTTTGTTATAGTTAAGTGTTTCATTTAAAATATATGTTTATGTTGGTATAAATCTGGTGTTTCCTCTTATCCTTACGTGTTTATATAGCTCTTCCTTAAGAACAAAACTACCGAATTAGCACTCTTAGAACAAAGCCTACTTCATCATAGAAGTAACTCACGCACCACAAAGCATACCGCTACAAAAAGGGTGTCAAAGAGTAAAGTGATCAAAAAAGGGCCATACTACGACAGCATCTATCCGGCATCAAAGAACAACTCGCAGTGGGGACGTGTGGAAGGCACTGGCTGCCAGACGGAGACCGGTAAGGTGGATCGAGACCACGTCCCGAGATACACGCTCTGCTGCGGGTCCGTAAAACTCATATTTGTTGCCAAGGTTCGAACGAACAAAGCATTGGGAGGAAAGTAAATCAGAAGTTATATAAATATCCCAGATGTTGAACGGCTCGGAACGAGGAATGTTCATTGCGTGGCTACAAGAGAGCCTAAGGCTATACATACGATCTTCCAAGATGAAGAGTCGTCAAAATCAAGACCAAGGAAACTATTGAATCCCCTACTTGCAGGCGAGACCGATTAAAAAAATAGTCTGGGTAAGGTTGAGAATGCGGGTGGTTGGATATTTTTTATATTTTTTTTTTAGAGCTCACCTGGCGACTGGTTACTTGGGCATTAGTCGCCGTATTCAACATTGCCTAAAATTAAACATCTTTAAAAGAGGATGGAAAAAAAAATAAATAAAAACATCCAATAAAATAAAAAAGAAAAAGGTAATGAGCAGGAAGCAAGCTCAAGCGTCGGGGAAAGAGCGGCGTCCCCCCGGCGCAGGAACATGCGACCTACTAAAATAAGAAAAAGCAACAACAACAAAAACCCAACTATTTAAATAAAGGGGAGAAGGCCGGCCTCCTCCAAAAAGTCTAAAATTCCAGAGGGCGGTGTGCACGAATCCATCCGGAGTACAAGTGAGAGGTAGGAGCGACCCCGCCCATCCCGGTACCGGGAAGGGCAACGTGCGCAGAGATCGCCCAGACTGGGACATTCAACAAGAATGTGCCGAACAGTCTGAGGGACAATGCAGTCTTCACAGTAGGGTGCAGGCGAGCGATCCATCAAATGGTGGTGCATCCCGCGAATGTGTCCAATTCGGAGACGACAGAGAGCAACCCGAAGCCTTCGCGGCATTGGGTGGTAGGTCCATGCGAAGAGTCGCGGTGCAATAGCACGCAACTTTACGTTCCCTTGTACCATCTCTCATCTTCTTTTCCAAGCAGCCCGAAGAGCTTCCTGTATTCCTGCCATGTAGTCGATGTGAGGAAGAGGAAAAGGCTGGTCCGGTCGCAGAGTCCTCGCGGACTCTTTGGTACCCTTATCGGCGCGCTCATTCCCTGCAATTCTTACATGTCCATGAACCCAGCAGAAGAAAATCTCGACATCCGCTTGGCTTGCCAAAACCGTGGCGTCACGGATATCGCGAACCAAGGGATGTGGAGAATCCAATGCCTCGAGAGCACTCAAGGCACTTTGTGAGTCGCTATAGATTACAATCCGGTCTCCAAACCGGGCACGTCGCGTAATCTCTCCGTCCGAGTGGTGTATTGCCACCAGCTCGGCCGTGAAGAGAGACGCAGTGCCTGGGAGAGCCTCGCTCACTTCAAACAGATGGGATATGGCGTGGAAGCCGATCCCCTCTTGGGACTTGGAGCCATCCGTATACACTAGCACGGTTCCAGTGTGACACGAGAGGGGCTCCAAAAAGGTCAAACGCAATACTCCCGGCGCCGTACAAGCTTTGGGAGCAGAGGCGTGGCGACAAATAGCCAAATTTGGTACCCTCCACGGTGGCGTCCTGGCAGAACCAGGGGCGCCACCGGCCCGAGAGCTGTACTTAGCACTCGAAGGAGTTTCCTGGCCCTAAACCCAAAGGGCTTAGGATAAGAATCGAGTCTCTCGGCGGCATTGGCACCGTCGAAATCAGCTGCGGATGCGGTGAGAGGTGTTAGCGATTGAGGGAGGCTCCGGGCTCGTGCGTACAGGTGAAAAATGCACTGTACAAGATGTAAAGCGAGTGGCATCTCCCCAGCATTGACTAGTAGGCTATCAATGGGGGAGTGCGGAAGGTACTGGTCGCCGGGCGAAGGCCAGTGTGGTGGATCGAGTCCACCTTACGCAATACACGCTCGGCTGCGGATGCATAAAACTCGCATCCTTAGTCGAGCTTCAAGCAAACAACGGATCGATTAAAAAGTAAGGCATAACCCTATTAGCGCCCCAAGCACTGAACGTCACAGAATGGAGAATATCCATACCGCGGGTACAACAGACCTTGGGGCTGCGAATATGAGCCTCCCAGGTGAGGCGTCGGTCAAATACAAGGCCAAGGAAATTGTGCGAATTAACCATTTCAGGGCGTACCCCATTAAGAAACAAGTCTGGGTCTTGGTGGAGCCGTGGATGGCGGCAGAAGTGCACCACCTTATTCTTGGCAAAGAAAACCCAAAACCTGTTCGCTTCGGCATAGCGAGAACCGCGGTTTAATGCCTGTTGGAGTCGACGCTCCAGAGTTGACATCTGGGCCGCGCCAAAAGAGATCGAAAGGTCGTCCACGTAGAGCGTAGCGAGAACATCTTCTGGCAGCACCGAGGTGATGCCGTTGATGCTCAAGGCAAAGAGTGTGACACTGAGGACACTTCCATGCGATAAACCCTCTTCCTGCTCCGTTACGCCGGAGAGGGCTTCCACCCCCACCCGTACACGGAATCGACGATCTCGCAAAATTCAGATATAGAGATTGGGAGGCGTCCACTGGCCCCCATCATGTGAAGAATCTCCATGATACCGTATCGCTATGAGGTATCATAGGCCTTCTCCAGATCGGAAAACACCGTGGCATAGTGCTGTCTACAAAGGAAGGCATCGCAGACGGCATTTTCCAGTCGGAGCAGAGCATCTAACGTGGAGTGGAAGTTGCGGAAGCCGCACTGTGCACAAGACAGATGGCCTCGGCTGTCCAGAAAAAGGCTAATCTAACATTTACCAATTTCTCCATCAACTTCCACACGCAATAAGTTAGAGAGATTGAGCATAAACCGGACGGAGTAGAGTGATCTCTCCCCGGTTGGAGAAAGGCGAGCACAGTAGCGTTCGCCAGGAATCTTGGAGGAGACCCGCCAAGAGCGGAATGCAACTCACTCAGAGTAAACCTGACGTTAAAAGGTTCTCCGCCTCTGAAGGTGAAATAGGGTCGGTGGCGTTCCGCGACATCACGAAGTGCATTGAATTCTGGCGAAGCAGCATCCCGGCTAGAGAATGCGGAGAAAACGGTCAAGAAGAATTCTGCCACAGACGCGGGGTCCGAGATTGCGGTCCCATTCTCTTGGAGAATGGGAGGGGGGTCCTGCGAGAAAATTGCCCTGAATCCTTTTGACTCGCTTCCACACCTCTGCTAGAGGAGTCTTCCCGTTAAGTGAAGACACGTATGCCCGCCGAGAAAAGCGGCGGTCGTTCTTCAAAATATACCAGAACCTAGCCCCCAGCCCGACGAAATTCAGCGACAGTGAAATCGTTCGGGCGGTGCTCATAGCGCATGTAGGCATAACGCTTCTGTTTCAGGGCCGTCTCACACTCAGCCGAACACCACGGGAGTGGTTGGCGTGCAAAATGGCCAGACGTTCTGTGGGAATAGTAGTAAAGCCCGCGGTGATGAGGTTGCCGGAGAAGAACTCAACGGCCTCATCTACCGACCTAAACTCATCGACTGAGATAGAGAATTCAGTCATTTCCTGAAATGCATGCCACCGCGCCCGTGCCAAGCAACACGACGTGAGGTCTCAGGCGCCAGGTTCCCAGAAAATGATATTTAAATGGGAATTTGATCACTACCATGGAGGTCATCGACTACCCCCCAATCAAAATCAGGCTGTGCATCCGGAGAGCACAGAGATAGATCAAGGCAAGAAAATGAGGCGGTTTCGAGCAGTGATGCGTAAACTCATCCACATTTAGGACAACTATGTCAAGCTATTCGATCAGATCGGCAAGGACTTGTCCCCTGGGATTTATTGAGTAGTCTCCCCAGAGAGGATATCTGCCGTTCAGATCTCCAAGTAAGAGAAAGGGACTTGAACCCTGTGCTACGACGCGGCGGAAGTCCCCGCGTCGAAGTCAGCTGACGGTGGAATTTACGCAGAAATGATATTATACCTCGTATCCAGGTGGAGCTGCACAGCCACTTCCTGAAAGGAGGTATCTAAAGTGAAAAGAAGAACGGAGACATCATGCGGGGTGTAAACCGCGCATCCCCCAGCCCGTTCCCATCTCGTAGGGTGCAGTCGCAAAACCCTCATACCCAGAGACGGTGGGCAGGGGCAGGTGCATAGCATGGTCTCCTGCAGAAAAGTAGCTAACAGGGAACGGAACGAGACGAGCCTTTGCAGCTTGTCCCGGTTGGCCCGGGTTCCACGGCAATTCCATTGAAGGAATATGCCCGCCGGATAATGCACTGAAGTCGCTGTCGCCTTCGAGGACTTATCGGGGGGAGGTTGGGCTCGCCATGCGAGTCTTTTCCTCCCTCCGCCTCGAAACATTAGGCGGGCGTTGTGGCTTTGGAGGCGGGGGGGAAGCTCTTTTCGAGGATCCACCGTCTCCGAGCCACCCAGCCCACCACTAGGCGTGGGCTTAGGAGCCGAAGCTCCTTTATTGCAGTTCTCCTTTCGGGGGGCAGCTTTAGGAACCCCAGAAGATGGCCTGGCGACCAACTTCTGGGGTGTTGTCCCCTGTGAGTCTAACGACTCGGTGTAGGCGCGTGACCGTTTCGCCTTACAGAAAACGGTTACGCTATGGGAAGGGCGGGGAGCCCTGGTTTATCTGGGGCTGGTTGTGAACCCTTTTGTGCCGCCAGCTTTACCAGGGGAGCGCACGGGTTGAGTAGAACCAGCAGAAGGGCTCCGAATGGGCGCGGAAACAACCGTGCTCGTTGGCCTGGATGAGTCAGAAGCAGAGGGTATCTTTCTTAGCATTGAGGCGTAAGACGTCTCAGGCAGAGCCGGGCGCGCCAGGACCAAGTCCTTGCAGAATGAGAGAAGATCCTGAGCCTGAACGGCCAGGATTTCTTTCTCAACGAAATATGCACCACATTGCTTCTAAGAAGCATGGTGCGGCTCTCCGCAATTGACACACTTGGCCACACACGATTTGGACTTATCGTGTGCGGCCTTGGAGCAATTTGCGCATACTTCGTGTGACCCCGACTTTGCACGTCCACATGAACGATTCGTATGGCCGAACTGGTGACAGTAATAGCACCTCCGCGGCAGTGGCACGAATGCCTTTACGCGGTAGCGATACTAACCGGCACGCACCAACTCAGGAAGCTGGTCACAGTCGAACGCTACGAAGTGTAGGGGTGGGTCTTAAGGCCCCTCCCTGTTTTCTCATACCACGTTCGACCTTTACCGCCCTATGGTCAGCCATCTCTAAGGTGATGTCTTTTATGGAATAGACAACTAGTTCCCTTGCATGAACTACTCCTTTCACGAGCTTCATGGTAGAGTGTGGTGTCACACTCACAGGGGTGCCATCAAGTGTCCGAAGGGCACCAATCATGGCCGCCTCGGAAGGATTCGACGTATTCGCCAAAAGGCTCCCGTCCGAGACTCGGGTCACCTTCGGCTCTCTACCAATCACACTGGCTAAAGCTCTCCTCTGATGGATAATGTTGCCCTTAGCCAACATGTTGCTATCAGTGGAGCGAATATCGAGGAAGCGTTTGAAGCCAGCGGGCTCGAAAACGCCGGGTAATCTCTGAATGAGGGGCCCTGATGTAATCGAACCTCCGCTCTGCACACTAGCACTTTTGCTTTTAGTCAAGGGCTCCGCACCCGATGTGGCAGAGGGGCTGGATGTGCCGATCTTGGCTTGGTTGCCTCTTAAAGTGGCAGAAGACCCATCCGTCCCCGCAGCCCCCACGGGTGGAGAGGAGCCCCGAGTCTTTTTAGTCTTTTTCTTCTTCTTTTTAGGAGAGGAGGGCGGGGGATGAACCCGCTTCTTCCCTCCGCTGGCAGAAGCCCCCAGGCCATACGGACCGGCCTCAGCAAGGTCCTTCTCCGAGATGGAGAAAGTTTCGGCAGTTGCAGGGCAACCGGTCGGAGGAGACCCCTCCCTTCCTTGTACTGCCTTGGGAACCCTAGCTGTTTGAGGAGGACCTTGCATAGGGAAGGACTTGGGTTCGGTGCTTGCCGCCGAGTCCGAATTCGTTCCCATGGAAGGCCCTACCGTCTGAGGCTGGGTAAACCTCATGGACCATGTCTACCTCAGGGGGGGGGGCGTTCAGTGTGTTAAGGAAGGAGAAGAGGCTAAGCTGTGTGGGTGGTTAGAAGAAATGCACTACAATAGTTTTGGCCGAAAAAAAAATGAAACCTGGGTGCTTTGGTATAGCGAGAGATACGGTTCAATGCCTGTTGGCGTCGCTGCTCCAGAGTTGGCATCTTGGCCGTGCCAAAAGAATTCGAAATGTCGTCTACGTAGAGTATAGTGAGGAGATCTTCCGGGAGTACCAAGGTAACACCGTTGATGTTAAGGAAAAGAGTGTGACACTGAGGACACTTCGCTCCACGACACCCTCTTTTTGCCCCGTCAAATCGAAGAGGGCCCTTACCCTCACCCAACCCTTACGTGAAATAAACGATCTCGCAGAAATTCAGAGAAAATTTGTTAGGCGTTTCATTGCCCCCATCGTGTGGAGGATGTCCATGATACCGCATCGCCATGTAATAAAATAGGCCTTCGCCTGTTCCCAAAATAAAGTTGTGTAGTGCTTTCTACAAGCGAAGGCCTCGCAGATAAAATTTTACAGTCGGAGCACATAATCCAACATGGAATGAAACTTGCCGAAGCGGCACTTTGCGGAGGACAGGCGTCCTCAGTTGTTAAAAAAATATAATCTAACATTTACAAATTTTTCCATCAATTTACACACGTAGGGGGTTATAGAAAACCGGTTGAGATAGAGTGATATCTGCCTTTTTTGTGAAAAGCAAGCACAGTAGCCATTTGCCAGGGGTCTGATACCCTCTGACAGATCTTGTTGAACAAATCAAATGGAAATTCGATGCATCACTCACCTACGTTTCGAAGCATGGAATACGAAAGATTGTTTGGACGAGAGGCGGAGTCCTCGCATGAAGCGAGAGCGAAACGTAACTAATTCAACGTAAATATGTCGTTGAATGGTTCTCCGCTTATGTAGGTAAAGTCTAGTGGGCGGTTTCAACGAAATCACGACGTGCATTGATTTCTGTTTGAGCAGCATCGAAAGCAGTCTCGAAAGATTGCGCTATGAACGAGGTGTCTGATATTGCAATCCCATTCCCCTGTAGAACGAGAGGTGAGTGCTGCAAGAACTTGTCCCTGTCTTATTTACTTGATTCCACAACACTGCAAGAGTGGGTCTTCCCATTAAGTGAAAACATGTATGGCCGCCAGGAAGAGGTGCGGACGTGTTTCGAAATATACCTACTGTAACCTAGCCCTAGTTCGACGAAATTCACGGGAGGTAATATTGTTCGGGTAGCGCTTCTAGCGCATGGAGGCAGTTCGCTTTGGTCTGGGGGTAGTTTCACACTCGTCCTAACACCAAGTGGCAGAAAGCGCGCAAAAAGACCAGAAGTTCTAAGAATATTAATTAGGCCCACGGCGATGAGGTTGACAGAGAATAATTCAACGGCCTCCTCCACCTACTTAAACTTCTCAAGTGGCGTAGTGGGGAACCCTGGTTTCAGCTGAGGCTGGATGTGAACTCAACGTGCCTCCAGTTGAATCCGGGGAGCGTCCGGGGTGAGTAGAACGAGCAGAAAAGTTCCTAATGGGCATGGAAGCGACCGTGTTCGTAGGCTTGGATGGGCCAGGAACAGAGGGTGCCTTTTTTAAATTGAGGCATAAGACGTCGTGAGTAGTGCTGGGTGAGCCAGTAGAAATTAGTTAGCCTCCTTTCCTAAAGTGTCAGGTATCGCGACTGGGAACTATCAGGGCCTATGGCCAATCACGAACATCACTCGAGCTGGCATGGTGACCCGCAATCGTAAAAGGGGGAGAGAGGGGACATGCCGGCTCCCATCAACCTGATAAACCTCAGATCAACGAAATATGTTGTCATGGCCCAGCGGACGATGCTGCCTTTTACGCTTCTTAGGAGTATTTGGTGATCACCTGACCCCAACGAAAGTGCGGGAACACAGGCGGCGCGTTCCCTGTCTTGCCGCGTTCTTAGCGGGCCCCTAATAAAGCAATATGGGACCCATTGCGACCGGAAAGTCAACCGGAGGTAGATCTGCAAAAGAGTGCAAAGGAGAAAGTTTCAAACCCATCTAAAGAGGAAATCGAGAAGCATCCTGTCCGCGAGAAGAGTCTTGGTGACTTGCCTGAAAAAGCTCAGAGGTGAAGCTGTCCTGGGGTAGCTCTGTAGGGGTGCGAAGATGTATCAGAGAGAAAATTCCTTCCACCGCGAGAATATAAATAGCCAACTAAATTACCAAGTCAAGACGGACTACGCCGTAGCGTGACGGCAGAGCGCTAGCTTCTGGATAAAAAGACCCGAGATCGATCCCAGACAGTCCACAATTTTTACGAAGAAAATTCTCGAAGAAAACGGAAACCACGAAAAACGCTTTAAGGACAACTCAAGAAATCAACTCAAGAGAAAACCGCTGTCAAGGAAAACGGAAAGAAAAACGACTTCAAGGGCTAACTCGTCTCAAGAAATCATCACGTCATCATGAAGCAGAAGAAGTCATCACGTCATCAGAATTGGAAGGAATCATCAGCCTACAAGAATACAAGAGTCAGATAAATTGAAGATAAAGTTTCAAGGGGCATCTTCAGTCAAGAAGAAATAAATAGATTCGATATAGAAAATCAAGATGGCAAATGGCCAACCAACCTCTTTGCCGCAGTCAGTAGGTTGGAAGGGAGCCCCTCACCAGTCAGAGTGGGGTTGGTGCTATCTCTTCGTCCCTTCCAACTTCCGTACTAGACTCATCGTATCTCACATGCTCGTTAAGTGCCCCGTGTAATCAATCCCTCGCCGCCGCTACTTTCCTTTTTTTTCTCTTCCTACCTTAATTCAGAACACGTGCGTTTAAACCTGGACATTTTTGCACATCTTTTTCTCCTCCTTCCCCATCTTACCCTTCCACTACCTTTTTCTACTGAAAATTCTCGCTGAGTAGGTCACACATGCATTAATTGGTGGTCACATCAACTTTCAGAAAATATTGCTGTCCCTGGGGGTTATGGGGGCATTGCGTAGACACCAAAAGAGGATTTGACGCCGTTCGCATGTTGTTGAGTAAGATAGGTAACCGCAAAGGCCGATAGAATGGCTTCCAAGTCTGGAGGAGATGCGCAGAGATTCACCCGGTGATTTTATTTTCGGCGGAGGTGTTGGCTAGGTTCCGCAACTCCTTGAAGGTAATGGCTGAGAGTACCCGAGAGGCGTAGTTTCTGGTATTTGGAGGGAAATCAATTCAAAGTGATTGGAAAAGCTCAGAGAGTGGTGCTGAGTGAGCGTGTTTGATAGAAAAAAAAAAGCTGTTTGCGTTCGAAGTTGAGTGGCCTTTTCGGTAATTGCTCCCGAGCAGTTATGAAAGCGCCTTATAGGAAAAATTGCACTTCAGGCTGGAACTTAAACGTCGGTCAGTGTCGCGAGAATGCTAGAGATCTCAAGATCAATATTAGGGCACAGCGTCATCGTCTTTCGGCAGGCAGAGCTGTAATGCACACACTTGTTGAATAAAGCTATAGGTAAGCCACCCGTTTATAGTAAGTGGAATGAATAGTATGATTTGGATTGGGGCTATAAATATATTATGTATAAAATTCAAATCATTCATTTATTTTAATTTAACTTTTGTCAATTAAATCATTCATGCAATTTATGTACAACTTAATAATTCATTCATTTATTATACTTAACTTTTGCCAATTAAATCATTCATGCAATTTATGTACAACTTAATAATTCATTCATTTATTTTACTTAATTTTGTCAAATCAACCATTCAATTATTTTATGCATAACTTTTTGAAATTCATTTATTTTATGTAACTTTTAATAATTCAAATATCCCGTGGCGAGAAACTGATTTCATTTAACGCACTGGTTCAAACAATATCTCTTAGAATTTTACCCACATACAAAGACACGCATTTCACCACTTGTGAAATAACGCGAATTGACTATCTCTCTCTCTCATTTGTGTTTCACGTCACCATCCATTTGTGCTCGACTTTACTTCCAATCAAGGTCAATTATAAATCCTCTCACACTTATTTTCTGCAAACTACCATACGAGAGTAGGTCTTAATTCTCGTTACTTCTCTCATTGCAGATCCCAATTCACATACCATCACTTCATATCTTAGTTACCTTACATCTTGTCACTTCATATCTTAGTTATTTTACATCTGGTTACTTTAAATCATAGTTACTTTACCACATCTTACTTTATCAAATTTACTCTACCACATCTTACGTTGTATTCCAAATTCAATTCTCTCATTGTGCGTTCGTTGATTTTGTAAATATATTTATTTTGTTTATTTCTGTTTTTCTTACAAACCTAGTTCAGAAGTTTTCTAAATTCACTTCATGTCAGTCGTTAGGCCTAAATATTAGCATACGACTATTTCCATCCAAACTCAACACATTTATGTTAATGGTTTTCAAATAGCTATTTAGACTGATTTATTAACTAAAATCAATCCCACTAATAACCAAATACCATAGGGCTATTGGCGGCTGTTGGTTATACGGTCGAATTCAATATGACTCCTATTGAAAGCTCTCTAGATGTCCGCTGGTTGTCCACTTGTAGGCTGGGTTAATGGTATCCGGCTTATTACTTGGCAGAGGTAAGGAATTTAGAATAAAATGGTGGTTTTGTAGGTTGTAATCCTTGTCTTAGAGCCACATCAGTTCCGGCAAGTGAAATCACTGAGTTCCTGGTTCGTAGTGTGCTCACGTCCTTATAACTGGCTATCAGTGTTAACAGACTCAGTGTTTCTTGTAATTTTTCCTCTGTCAGGCTGTGTCTGTGTGTTTATTACAAGCTTTTCAATTCTAACGAAATATTTGGGGTGTGGCTCCGTTTCTCCAATCCGAGAGCTGGGCGGAGCTTTTTTGATCAGAGGGTATGTACGTGTATTTAGTGTCAGTGCGTGTACACCAAGAGAGCCAAGAGAGTTCGAATTGGGAGATCTAATTTCTATCTATCAGGCCGATATTTGTAGTGACATAAAATTTCGTTTCGCGAGTCCATTTTTACGCTGTTCATTCTTCCCTATCTTTATTTGTATGCACAGCTGTTTCAACTGTCTTCGTTATCGCCGCGCGGAAAAAACGGTCGGCTCGCAACTGTTTTTTAATGTGTGAATGTCTGTGTTTTTACCTTGGGAGCAGAGAGATTTCATTGCCTCATGTTTTGTTTTTTTAATTAACTAGCGGTATAGCATTATTTACAAATATACGGGTTACTTTGCATTTATTTATTATTAACAAATAGCATATTATTTTAGTATTTCGTTTGTGTGCACATTTCAAAATTTCATAGGGCCAACGGGGTGCTCAATTTGTGAGGTTCCTTGTTGGGTCTACTTCACCTTGTAATTGAGTGCTACAAAGACTCCCCCTCAACAACAAGGAGTTTTACAAATGCTATTCTTTAATTCTAATACATTCTTTTGAGAATAAGCATTTTTGTCAATTAATTAATTGTTACAATATTTTACACAGCTCAAATAGTTTTTTTTACAATTTAAAGGAGTCTTTTGTATCTATAGGTATTTTCTATAACGTAACATATTGTGTATTATTCGTTCAACAGACGAAAGTCCATTAACCTTACATAGGCATATGAAAAAAATATATATTGAAGCGTGCGAACAATCCGGCTCCTTTTATTATAAGTGTGCCGTGGAAACGGAACGAAAGTGTACATTTAATCATTTAAGATCAACCTATTTTTATACAATGCACCTGGTTTCTTAAAAATAAAAGAATGAGAGGTAAACTCTTATTTTACGTGCATCTTTAACTCGAGTTTGAATTCTTTTGACTTTCGGAGTCTTACAATATTTTATTTTTTTATATCCAGAATTACGCACGGTAGTTAGGAGTTTTTTGGAACGTTCGGAGGTGGGAACTGCAGCTCTTTAATGCGAACTAAATTAGTGTGTGTGTGTGTGTGTGTGTCTGTGTGCGCGCCACTACTTTATTATTATTAACTTTTAGAGATTTGTGCACGCGCACCACAACATCAAATCTACTTTCTTATTTCATTTTGTTATGCTTGGTTGCAAAAGATGAATTTTAAAGTGGCAGCAATCCTGCGATTCTTTGTTTAAACCATTTAATGCCAAGCGTGTTAACAATTGGGGGTTCGGATGACCGAGCTGCAGATCCTAATCTGCGAACAAAACCTATTTATTTTTTTTCTTCTTATATATACATTAATTTGAGTACGCTCCGCACTACCCTTATTTTAACCAGACGCAACTGAGAATATGGAGTTAACTCTAAATTAATATTTACACGACATTTTACACTTACTATAGTTGAATTTGAATTAATAATTTTACATACTTTGTTCATTTGATTCTTTGTACCAAAGTTAATGTTGTTCTTCCCACTACCAGACACTGGAGTTTGATCATTTTAACATTTTTAAACTAAATCGGCACTGAATTTATGCTGTTAAATTGGCCTGAACTGGAATCATTATACACATTATGTATTGGTATCCGTAACACCTCTTACGATTGTTATTATTTTTTTTTTAATTTACCCGAACGTATGACATGTGTTCGTCCATTGTTCTCGTCCTGACCGAGAGTCATCCTTTTGGAGCTGCGATGATGGGCATTGTGTTCGTAAGTGGAGACTGGACAAAATTTTAGCCGGGTTAGGTCTCAACCTACGTCCAACTGTGGTCCGGTGCATTGACGTGAGCATCTCTACCATCCTAACGACCGCCTCGTTAAAAGGGAGGTCGACAGTGATGGAGTTCGTCAAACTTACTTCTTCTTGAGCTGAGAGTCACCAGTCATGGGTGTGTCTACCTGCTTAGGGTAGGAGCACCCAATAAGCGCTGATGAGGCCTACTTAATATTTACGGAGACGGTCCTTGTGACGGCCTGGCTGTCTGAATCTCTCTCTTTCGGACTCAATGTTCCTTGTAATTTTCTCTGGCTGACTGTCCTTGTATGTTTTTGCAAGCACTTTTATTATAACTAAAATTTAGAGGCTTGGCTCCTTTACTCCAATCCCAAAGCTGGGCGGAGCTTATCTGATCAGAGGGTATGTGCGCGTATTAGTTTAGGCGCGTGTACACCGAGTGTTTGAATTAGGAAATCTAGCTGATCTTTAGTAACAACGAGTAACAACGAAAGGAAGTACCCTAGGAGACCTTACGGTCCATTCAAAGAGGGTACCTTTGGACTAGCAATCGAGCAGGCACATGGCTGCTCAATTGTTTTGCGTCCATAAACGGCCACTTTTCAAGACTTCGTCTAGCCTTGACTTGAACTGGTCAACAGATTCACTGTTGACAACTTCCACTGGAAGTGCGTTCCACTTACCGCAGATACTGTAAGTGAAAAAATTTCCACACAGATTGCAGTTGTAACGCTTTAGTTCAAGTTTTAAGCCGTGATTGCGCGTTCTGTTCTCACTGAGTGGGAAAATATCCCGGTAGTCAACATTGTCGAACCCTCGAAGTATTTTGAAAACGTCGATGAGCTGACCACGCAGTCTACGGGTTTCCAGCGACAACAGATCTAATTCCCTTAGTCTATCCTCATAACTTTTATGTCAGATAGAGGGAATCAGCTTGGTTGCTCTGGCTTGTACGCGTTCCAACCTTGCGATATCCTTTCGAAACGAAGGATTTCAAAATTGTACGGCATACTCCAGGTGCAGCCGAACGAGGGAGTTGTACAGACAAAGTACTATCTCCTTGTTATCAAGCCGATATCCGTGGCATAATAAGATTTCGTCTTTCACCGTTGGATGTCAATGGCTGGTAGGTCAGATTCCCTCTCTCTAACAGATTCATTATTTTGTGTACACAGCTGTTTCAAGTGTATCTGTTATATCTGCGGCCAAACAGTTGGCTCGCACCTGTTTCTTAATATGTGTGGCCGTTTGTATTTTTTGGCGTGGGAGCACTGCGATTTCATTTGCATTATTTATAAGTATTTTGTTTTGTATTGATATAGTGATGACAACCTCTGACCTCTTCAAGTTATTTGGAGAGCACGTGCGTTTGTATCCCGCCATGGAAAACTCACTTCCTGTTCAATATCATTTGAGAAGTTTCGACTCCTGGGCGTATTGGGGATTATTCCCTAATCCTGCGAATTTGTCCAGAGCCGCTTGTTTTTTTTCGCGCCTCGCAGCTAAAAGCTGAATTTTCGTTAAATCTTGGATTAAGATCTCTGTAACTTATTCACCCCCTGCTCCGCATCCACCTTTTCCCCCTTCCGGATCATTCGTACAAATACCCGGTTTTAACTTGAGATAGGTGAGTCCCGCACGCACCTCAAAATCGTCCTCATCGTCTCGAGTCGAAGTCCCGTGAGCGTTGATCAGACAGCAAGACTTTCTCCGCCGTGATTCTACCCCAGTAAATTGGTAGCTTCTGTAACGGCAATCCTTTGAAGTTGCGCCACAGTCTGACTTCGTTTAATCGATCCGAAGAAAATCTCCATCGATTACCTTTGAGGAAAAGAAGTTTCCTCTTCCAATGAGATTACGAGTAATCCCACATTTCCTCGTCGAACGTCATCCTTGAAAATTGGCTATCTTCATCGCTATTCCCCGGAAGATTAGCTCGGATCGTGCCCCACTTGCCTCATTAGGAGCGTACCCCACTTTCATCATCCAGAGTGTGCCCCACTTTCCTCATCCGGATCGTGCCCCACTTGCCTTATTCGGATCGTGCCCCATTCGCCTCATCAGGATCGTGCCCTACTCGCCTCATCGCAAGCAGGATTTTCCTCGAAGTCACCGACCCGTAAGATTATTCCTTTTGATCTGAGCACAGTAACGCTAATTAATTCATTTTATTTGAGAATCCATCCATATTATAATTATCAAGAGACTATTTCATTTTAAATAATTCCCCTTTGCCTATTTTTATTCTTATTTTGATATTTGTAAATAAAATTATATTTTTGTTGTTTCATCTTTAACGATATTCTCGGCATATTCAAGTAAATCTCTCCAGCCATTTTTGCACTCTGCCTGATTTGTTAAGGATTTGAAACCCAACGCCTCGAGTTTGACCTCCTGGTCAATCGTTAATCCCTGCGAACAGTCCTTAAACGGTTCGCGTTACAGTAGGTGATTAAGTCACACCCCACATAATATAGGAGTAGTGTATGATATAGAGTGGTGTACCACGACAATGACTATCGACTCAGTGTTATTTACAAGTATTTGCTTTGTTTTGCACTAATTAATTGTTAACAGATGGCATATTTTTTAAATGTTTGATATGTGTGCCCAATTCAAGATGTTTTAGGGCCAACGGGGTGCTCAATTTGTGAGGTTCCTTGTCGGCTCTGTTGCACCTTGTAATTGGGCACTACACATAACCTTCGTTTTGCTGGTATAAAAACGGAATCTCCAAAGTTGTGCACGTTTCTAAACCACATTGACTGCTAGCTTCCTACCACGTGTCGGTGACGGAAGCAAGGCGGGTAACGTGAGAATGTCTAGTTATCGACGAACAGGGTCAATGATACACCCTCTGGGAAAAAAAGAGATATCATTGATCGAAATTACAAAACATAAAACATTTAAAGCGCTGCCCTGAGGAACTCCCTCCTCCTGGGTTGCAGGTCAGAGTAGGTGTCTCTAACACGTACCATAAAGGATCGAAATGCAAGGAAACTTTGAATACAAGACGGTAAAAGACCTCTCATACCTCAAACGCATAATTGTTTTAAGACGCCGTAACTCCATTTAGCATCTAAAGCTTACTCAATGTCGAAAAATATCGCCAAGGCTCGGTGCTTTAATGAGGAAGCTTTCCGGAACGATTCCTCAAAACATATTTTATTTCTAGGAATCAATTGAGGCGCACTGCACCATCTTCTCTAGCAACTTGATCATACAGCTGGTAAGAATAAGAGGAGGATAGTGATCTATGTCCAATCCGCCCCTGCCGAGTTTGACAAAGTTGATGACAATCCCAACGCTCCATGATGATGGTTAAGAACTCTTCGCCCATATCGGTTTGCAGAATTTAAGTAAGAACAGGATAGAGTATGGATGTAGGCGCCGAATCCTATCATAATAGATCCTGTCAAGGCCAGGAAAAGTAGAACCACAAAATGACAATGAGGCACACAATTCGTGGGTGGTAAATAAAGCATTATACGGAAGGTTGGAGTTCGTCGCTAAATTTATCGGGTGAGACTCTTGGCTTATTTTATTGACTAGAAAAACCTTATTTTAACGACTGATACTCCTGACAGCACGAAAATGGTTAGCCAAAGCGTTGCTGACCAAAAAGCTGTCATTCACTAAGGACCCCTGCAAATTGAGGGTGGAGATATTATGGCCGGCATAACGACCCCGGATCTTTTTTAATCCTCTTCCAAATCTTTGCGGTAGGGGTCAAGGAGAAAATTATTGAAAAGTAGCCACTCCATGAAGTTGGCGAGCCTGACGATGGATTCTCTGACGAAGTACTCGAGCTCTGTTTCGGTCAAACTTATTGCACAAGATTGGGTTTTGCCGGAAACGGGCCTGAACTAACTTGTAGTTTTTAACGGCTGTCGCGCATTTCGAGGTCCAACAGAGCACGGTTGAGCGACCCGTTACGGGTTTCCTCCAACGAGTGTAATCGCATTGTAGATAACACTAGTCAACAACAACAAAAGATTATCATGGTTCTGGATAAAAATAGTCTGATTCTAAGGCAATTGTATGTGCTGAATTCAATAATGACATTCGTATAGCTGTATCGGGCTTAGTTTTCCAGAACCCGCATATCTATATATTTGGTGCATCATGTTATTCATACACTAATTTATATGTTCATTGGTTCCACTTATGCAATAATTTTTTCCTAATTTGTGGGGGTTTTTGTTTGTTTCAGATTGCTGGTTCATGATAGTGCATATCTACAACTACCTAATTTCTAATTACTCTGAACTTAACAAAACATGGAACGTAGCAAGTGCATGAACGATGCTGATCGTTTTTGCTACATATGTGGTGCCTTCACTCCTGGTAGCCTAAAGAAACCAATCACAAAAGCTGCTCGAATGAAATACAAAAGTTACTTCAAATGTCCTTTGGGTGATCAAGACAAGAAATGGACCCTCATATAGCTTGTAAGTCTTGTTTCAAACACCTGAGCGAGTGGATGTGTGGTATGCAAAGCCCCGGAATGCTGTTTGCTGTACCAATGATATGGCGTGAACCCAAAGACTACAACAGTGACTGCTACTTCTGTCTCGCAAACATCAAGGGAATAACCATCAAAATACGAGGCAAGGTGCAGTACTCCAATATTGCTTATGCAATCCGACCAGTTCCGCACAGCGCTGAACTCCCAGTCTCAAATCCACCGACTGAACAAGAATTGATGAGTGATTCCGATTCTAATTCTACCTCAAATGAAGAGGACTACCAGGATGACTGAAAATACCAGGTCTAAACTCTTTACTCAAGAAGCGCTTCATGATCTCATCGGGGACCTCGACTTTTTCAAAGAAAAGGCCAAAGTTCTGAAATCCAAAGTAAAGCAGTGTAACCTGCTGAAATCTGAATTGCGTATCACTAAAGCTCGTCTGCATTGGTCAAGATGGCAAACAACCTTTGTTACTGTGAGGACGCAGTATCTCTTTGTTAGTCGCTATAGAGTACGAGAAACACCAGTGGGAGATATGTGGGGACCTCAAAGTCATCTGTTTACTACTGGGCCTTCAGAGTGGCTACACAAAGCACATGTGCTTTTTGTATTTGTGGGAGAGCAGAGTTGATGCAGAGCACTATGTTAGGAGGTAAGGGCCGACAAGACAAAGAGATGCACCTAGAAAGATTCAACTGTGTTCACAATCCGCTTGTAGATCGATAAAATATATTTTTGCTTCCACTGCATCTAAATCTCGGCTTAACTAAAAATTTCATCAATGCTAAGGATCAATCTGGTGCTGGTTTCGGATACTTATGTCAGAAACTAGGTGTGGTTTCCGAAGCCAAGTTGAAAGCAGGTGTCTTGAATGGACCACATATTTGCATACTAGTTCATGATAGCGAATTCACCAAGGCCTTGAACTCACTGGAGAAAAACTCATGGAAATCATTTTTCAATGTGTCAAAGCTTTTTCTTGGAAACTATCGTGCTGACAACTAAAAAGAAATCGTTACAACCATGCTGCAGAATAATCATGCATTGGGAGCAAGAATGTCAAAGAAATTGCATTTTCCCACTCTCATATTGATTTTTTTCATATATAACCTTGGAGACATTAGCGATGAACACGGTGAAAGATTTCATCAGGACATCGCCATAATGGAGAGCAGATATCAGGTACAATTCAGTCCTAACATGATGGTCGACTAGTGCTGTACGCTGCAACGAGAAGAGAGCGAGCTGTATAAACGAAGGGGCAAAGTTCAGAAGCACTTTTAGAACATTATATTTTGTCAATTATAAATGATTTAAACTTATGCTTTCGGGTAAATTTCTTATGAGCTCATCTGTGACATGTTTAATATCGATATCTTGCGTGAGACATTAATGTCATCATATTTACTATTTTTATGATTCTTTAAGAAAGTAGATCTGTTAGTAGAATTATACATCTAAATCGCACTCAACAATGTGAAATTATTAATGTAAGCACAGTCACATAAGAGACAAGCTGGTCTGTTTTGGGTTAAATATCTGTTACACGACACAAGTGACAGAATATTGAATATTTATACCTATTGATTTATATATATATATATATATATATATATATATATATATATATATATATATATATATATATATATATATATATATATATATAACCTAGTCTGATAGAACAAAACAAATATCAGATTCAAATTCAGCAATATGAAATTAGTTGTGTGAGCATAATCTCATATGTGAACCATTTTGGCTGTTGACTAGTGTAATCGATGTGAAGTACGACACCACCCCTGAAACACGATTGAGGTCTTCAAACGGGCACTTGTGGAAGACGGCTCTCGGGAGCCTTACAATTAGCATTTTCTAAGTCCCACTTGAGAGGCATGGCTGGATGAGGGCTAAGATGAACGACCGACAAGACAATATGGAATTGGTCTCTCCCATGGAGGTCATCAAAGACGGAGAAAATCCGGAAAACAGAGAAAAAAATCAACACAACTAAAAGAGTCTTTCTGGACATGATAAGAGGTAAAATAACCAGTATTTAAAACGCAGAGAAAGTTGGATAATAAAAGAGACTCGCAAACAGTAAAAAAAACTTTTAAGAAAACCCCTTAACGGCAACAGCTTAGAGGGTAGTGTGAAGGCGGAGGGGAGATACATGGTGGGATTGCGAAACCATAAATGACATTCCACCATGAGACTAGCCTAAGGCAGGAGCAATGCGGCTTAAAATACGGAAACCAGCCACGACCGGAAAAGGGTGTGTACCCAGTTCGTTCTCATGAAGAAAAACAACAGCTAGATGGAGAGTCGTCAAAAGGACTTTTGATTTCTTCCGACTTTGAAAGAACACCTTGACAATTTCATTGAAAATAGAGGATATTATATTAGACGGTTAGATACCACAGTGGATATCTTTTTCTTCTTTGTTGCTGAGGTTGAGCTTAAAGTGTGTCCCAAAGTGCTGTGGGGACGGAGCAGATTTCAAAGAGCTTGTTTTAGCATGGGAAGAGAACTCGGAAAGAGCGGCATAGATATAGAGCAATCGTGGTATGAACCTAGATAGATACTTCACAACAAACCTATATCTATAATTTTTTGAGGAGAGTTATTGAATCGTAAGAAGGTTCGAGCGGCTAAGCTTTAGGCGAAGTTAGGCTTAATGGTTGGACACGAAATCGTTAAGGAATGGATGAAATACAACGAGGATAGAACAAATATATATTATTATAGATTAAAAAAACAGATTATAATAAGTTGAATTACATTAAATTAGGCAAGCTTAAAATTGAGTTCAAAATAACTTCGCGTGATGAGATGAAATGTGATGTATAAATTTCGTAAATGGATGTTGAATATGGAATATGATTTTGATGTAGCGAATGTAATCGTTTTTCTGTAGCGACTATAATTAGTGAATTGGGGCTGTAATGAAAGTGTGAATGCGAATTAAGATCTCCCTCTAGTATGGGGTGATTTTAGAGAATAAGTGAAGAGGGAACTCACCTAAATATGACGCCGACGAGAATACAAATGAGAAAGTCTTTTCGCGTTATTTCACAAGTGGGTGGTGAAATACGTGTTTGTATGTGCGCGAAATTCTAAGAGATGTTGTTTGTATCTGTGCGTTAAATGAAATCAGTTTCTCGTCACGGAATAATTGAATTATTAAAGGTTACATAAAATAAATGAATTTCAAAAAGTTATGCATAAAATAATTGAATGATTGAATTGACAAAAGTTAAGTAAAATAAATGAATGAATTATTAAGTTATATATAATATATATATTTAAGTTTCCCAGGAGGATTTTATTATAGGAATGCCCAGAGGGCATTCCTATAGCGGTTACAGGGGATATTTCTGAAGGTCCCCCGAGGGATGCACAGTCTGGCTGAAACGGAAGATCGAGGAGAGATCTTCGGACGGTAAATCCGGAATAGCGAGCCGAGGACGCTTTCGATGTCGAAGGGGTTGATTCAACAACCGTGGCTGGTGATGTTGGAATATATGTAATCGGCTTTCATTGGATCATGAGTAGGAGTGTGAATGGGCGGAGCAGGTGATATGGGAAAATAACGAGGCACTGGGTGGATTTCTGCAACCGTTAAGATGCCCCTTACCGATCTAAACGGTCTTGTGAAGAACGGGACGGGCTTGAAGACAATAAATATTGAGCAGCATGAGAAGTGTCCATTGAAGACTCAAGGTTCAGCCGACTGCGCTCTAGAGGCACTCTGCTTATTGGTTGGTGGCGGATGACCCAGGTGAGACATCCTTCCTCTTAGAAAGGGGGCCGGGTAGAAGAACAATCACTGATCGATACAGATAATTCTTTAAACTAATTTTAATGTCGTCAAGGGTTTCATCTTGAGTAGCGGCCCTGGCTAGAACCGCTGGGAAGGGGAAGCAACGCTCGTTATTTCGGTATGAGACCGATGCTTCGAAAGTATATTACTGACGTTAGCGGTAGAAGATGGGCGATGAGATGCTACAGGTGTGTCGGAACTCGAACGTGATGGTCGGTTTCGTCCAGCAACGCGAAAAACATCTGAGAAAAGATTCAAAGGGCGAAGGTTGTGCTTGAGCACGTTGTCGAACCTCCCTCGCGTCCAGACGCAGAGTCATGCAAAGCAAAGACTTCATTTTCATATAAGATTGGGCAGGTTTTCCATGCAGCGAAATGAGCACCACTGCAGTTAGTGGTGTTCTGGCGCCTTCAGGGTCATGATAATCAGAGCCACAATTCACACAGGAACAAGGGTGCCGACAAGCACGACCAATATGTCCAAATTGGTTGCATTTGAGGCAACGTCTTGGTAGTTCGACGTAGTGGGTTACCGGGACACGATGCTATCCAGTTTTAATAAAATAATCACCTCGTGCAACGAGTTGGGCACTAAGCTTAGTCTGGAGACGGGTAAGATCCTAGTCCCTTAATTCATTCGCCCGGACTCACCGCTCAAAGTAGACTGCTCGCTGACGCAAACCCGCAAGCCAACACTGATAATATCACATATGCACGTGACGTGCACAATAGTACAGACGCACACCGTTGCGCATAATGATTAATACAGGTTAACACTCTCGTCCTCTTTTCTTATTTTGTGATGTTTATTTTTTTAATATTATATTTCACGTACATATACGTTTGAACGACATGCACTTTATACAGAGCGGTAACCATTTAGGTGCAGTGGAGAGTCACATACTACTATGTGTTATTTACAGTTGGATTGAGTTAAGGTTCTAGTTCCCATTTACTGCAGCCCGCAGCTGCTCAGTAGAGGCATCTCTCTTAGTGAGGCAGACCACCAACTATTAACCCTTATCACCCCAGTGATCTCGCGTCTTTCCAATATATCTTGCAACACAGCTATGCCAATTCCGAGTCTCCTGTCGTTAACGTGTTTATACGAATACAGAGCTTCAACTAGGCTCTTATTGTCCCCATAACACTTTATTCTTAGTTTGTCACACCCAGATATCTCAGACAAGAGACTTGTAAGATAGATGACAGTCTCAGTGGAGTCAAGTAGGGCGAGAGTTTCAGCAGACAGGGTCGACTTTACTACCCGGCGGGTCTTTTTGTTCTGCCAATAGATGGGGCATCTTGTTTCACAGTCATTACGCAAGAAGATTACAAAGCCTCCTTGAGAATCACCGCCAGTCAGGTTAGCAAAATCAGCATCCTCGAAACCCCCAATATAACAATTGAGGCGTCTAGTTAGAGAAAGGCCTAAACGCCATTTTTTAAAAATTGAAACATCGAAGATTAAAGTTAAAGTTTTATCACAGGATAACTAATAAAGATATTTAAGCGGGGTTTGCGGCATTCGGCAGATAAAATAAATAGAATTTTTTCTGATATAGAGTAATATTATGCACTTTGCGTGCGCGCGCAAATTGTGACGACATAAGATAGGAATGTATTTTGGTTATTTTGTATATAAACATTAACATTACTAATAATGGATGGCAGAAAAATAAAGAAAAAATTATTACAATAAAAAATACAACGTACGCACGCGCACGCGCACGCACACCTCAAAAAATGCCATTTGCATTTTATAAATTTTGCCTTTTGACCTCACTAAAAACAATAACATAATAGTAAAAAATATTATAGTCTCCTTTCCCAAGAAAAAAAAATAATAATGGATGACAGATAAATAAACAGAATAAAAAATAATACTGTACTCACTTTTGATGGTGCATTGTATCCGCGCAAGAACTTGGTCCCCTCCCCCCTCTTAATATTAATGATTAATGATTATAAGATGTAGTCAAGGACATCGTCCTCAACATCGTCTACCCTCTCTTCCTCTTCATCTTCAGGAGGAGCAAGTTGGAGGTTTTCTTGTGTGCGGATTATGTTGCGGACTAATGCACCTTGTAGCTTGGATGAATGTAGATCAGAAGATCCCTTATGTCACTGATCTTCTCATGTGCTAAAGGAATGGCACCATGGTATTTGGCAGGTAGGTTTACAGTGGCTAGGTTTAAAAACTGCCTGAAATATCCTTTACGACCTGGCATGAAACGTACTCGTACCTTGTGCTCCGGGCTATCCTCTTCATATTTTTTCTTGATTTTGAAGCCCTCCTTGTAGTTAATGTCAAAGAGAATGACCCGAACAGCTTGAAAATTCATTTCCTTGGATTTTCTCTTGGTGATACTATTCTGGAGTTGAGAAAAATCCAAGAACTAATCTGGATTAAGGTTTTTGTTCTGTCCCGCACAGTTGTCAGAAAAAAAAATAAGGTAAGTCTCGTCTGAATGATTCTCTGAGATCCAGTGAGATAATGAGCTGACTATCTCAACAGACCCCCTCTTGGCTGTTACCTCGTCCCAAATGTACATCGTTGACTTCTGTGTTTTGATGTTGTAGACGCCCAGGTTGTAGGTCCATATTTTCCTCTTGTAATAAGCCATATTTGTTAACAATTTTGGAGTCGGGAGTGTTTGCTGTAAATCAAAGCAAGCAGCAAGTATTTCCTCGTCGTTACCATGCTTAGCATTAAACTGCGTAAGCATGTGCAAACCTTTTTCAGCTAATTGCTTATGTTCTTGCAGAGTTCCTTCAAGATCCTCTCGTGACACTCTGGGTGACGGATTGGTGTCATAATTAGCGATATTGGCTTGCAGCATGTTACAGGTGTTGCAGGTGTCTGTCTTGACTGGGGCAAAACCAATATCAAATTCCTCATTGAAGAACGACCTGTATTTTGATTCACTGACAGGTTTCGATCCGGGTACGTCTCGCTCATGAAGTCATGGTACAGCGTATGACGTTTATTAATATTAAGATCTTTAGTCAAGAACTTCCTTTTAGGGGACTTTGCCCTTGTGTAGTGTGATCCTACAGCTGAGAGTTTTTCAATGTGCTCTCGTACAGTTGCGACCCTATTTTCAGCAATTTTGATTGCAGGCTCACTTTTACCTCTTTAATCAGGTACAGTGTACCTGTAGCAGTTTGTTTGTCCAAAACATTCTTGACCCTCTTCTCTCCAAGGTCAAAAATATGGAGAAATGCTACACGGCAGACACTAATTTCATCTGTTCCATGCAACACGGTATAGCTGACACTAAGACGACGAAACCTGTACAAAGACTGTTGTTTCCATGGAGAATCTGTAGATGGGGGGATAAGGCGTGCGCTCATTGGCTCAGAGCGAGAGATATGAGTAAACGGCGCTGCGCTATTGGTTCGGACGCGTCTCACGCTAAGGGGCGTTTAGGACTTTCTCTCTCGGAGTATACTCGTGACTTCTAACGTAGGTCGAGTCGAAAATTATTCTACATACTACTACCAGACTTTGGACCTTATAGATCATTCTGCAGGGTCCTAAAAACCACGGGAAAAAATCTTTAAGATTTCTTCTACACGAGGTAGTGAAAAACAAGTTTCAGCCGGTGGTGGTCTTTAGGCCCTTCTCTCACTAGACGAGTCAATTGTAAAGTTGCTGCATCTATAGCAATGCCTCTGGGCATTCCTATAATAAAAACCTCCTGGGAAACGTAAATATATATATATATATATATATATATATATATATATATATATATATATATATATATATATATATATCCTCATTTATTATGTATAAAATTCATTCAATTATTTTACTTTAACTTTTTTAATTTAATCATTCAATTATTTTACTTTAACTTTGTCAATTTAACCTTTCAATTAATTTACTTCAACTTTTGTAAATTTAATCATTGTATGTTAAACTTAATAATTAATTTATTTTACTTGTCAATTCAATTAACGTATACTGTTCCAAACAACATCTCTTAAATTTCACACACAAACAAACAAACACGCGCTTTCAGCTCGACCTTCTGGAACATTATTCTTTCTCACTCGACTCGCAGCTTTCTTCGTATAAAGATCGGTAATCATTCCTTCGACAATTATTCATTTACCTACAAACAAATCATACTTAGTTAATTCTATTTTCTCTCACAATTCTTTGCAAACGACCATACGAGAGTAGATCCTAATTATATTTACTTTGCATTGCAGCCCCAATTCAGTCCATCATAGATATTCTATATTATTCACTACATTACTACACTATAATATATATTATTCACCATATTATTCCACCATATTCATTTCACATACTTCAATTCTCTTCGCATCTTTTTTACTGTAAATCATATGTTAAAATATCTTACATTGTATACCTAACCTACTTATCTCATTGTACATTTGTTGATTTTATGAATACATTTATATTTGTGTAATTGTCTTTCTTAAAGCCCAAGTCATTATTCCAAAAATTTATTTCGCTGTCGCTTTTAGCCTAAAACTAACTTTAGACAACTTCGATCAAACAAATTTATGGTTATGGTTTTCGAAACGCTATCTAGGCTGATTTATTACCCGAAGATAAATCACATAGATAACCATACAATATACATCGTTCGAAAGTGCAGTCTGATGTTATCAGTTGTAACACGTGAGATGACCTTGTTGAGTCTTAAGAGGTCAGCAACAGTGGCAGAATTAAAAGCCACGTTCAACTTGCAGACATCAAATGCAATGTCAGGCCTGGTATGGGTAGCAATCGAGTTAAGCTGTCCTATCAGTGCACGGTACTCGGACTTTTCTGAGTCTGACAGCTCGCGGCTCTTTACTGCAGCCCGATGGCGACTGACCGTGATAGATTTTAATGAACACGTGTACTGAACCTGGTCTAAGGCAATGTCACCGACACTATCAGAAACAACATTCAGGCAAACATACTTGAATGCTTTAGATGCTGAGCTACCGACCAGGAAGATTTCGCTCAATTTGCTAATTATAATGTTGCTCAAATTCTGCAGTGCCCGATTGGGCATAACGACTCCCAGGGAAAGTAATTTCTCCTTGACATACGGATACCAATGTCGAGCAGCATCAGAGACACGGTTTTCTTAAGCTTCACAGCTTTACCATTAGCATACTCTGGAGGAGGACGTAGGTAGATGACTCGGTCGAGCTCATCACCTTGTAGGTATGCAGCCTTCACGCCAATGGTATGGCACGCCCATTGTCTAGATGAAGCACATGTCAAAACTAAACGCATTGCCTCCTTTGAGCAAGTAGAAGAATCTTTCCGAAGATCAGTAGCATTCTCCTCAAAACCTCTCGATACTAAACGCGCCTTAACACTGGTTTACTGCTCTTTACTTTCTCGGTCACAACCCACCGAACTGTAATATAACTTTTTTCAACATAATCTACCTCTTCGTAAGCATTATTGTTTTTCCAATTATTTATTTCAGTGTTTAGCAGCACGCACAGCCTCGGAATTAAATAATACAACCATTTCTGATTCATCACTCAATATTTCCAAATCAGTAAAGCCATCCTGTAAGTCTACGGCACATACGCTGTCATCGGATTCCTTTTGAAAATTATACCAATGCTTGTTGTACTTGCCAGTAGCTTTACCAGTTCGGCTTAATATCGTTCCTGATACTAATTCACCACTTTCAGAATGTATTCCTTTAATTCTTTAGCCAGCAGTAACGTGAGGTGGCCCAGGAACACCAGCAACATCTGGCTGTCTTTCACGCACATCATTATTCTGTACGTGGTGGTGAGGCTTGTCAACTCAATCACTCGAAGATTTATCCTCAGACTCCTCATGAGGCGGGTAACACTGTGCAGTACCAGACTCCTCGGGGTGCTGCTGAACGCTACGGACATCATGAATGCTGTCTTGCATCCCAGTGTCCTCCACTGGAACACGAGTGAGACGACAGGCGTGTGTTCGTTCGTAGACACCACCATGCCTTACCAGCACTTGTTTCCCGTCACGCCCTATCACTATGCCAGGCCCGTGCTACTCATGGCTATCATTCCTCTTGTAGAACAAACACTTCGTCTTTATTTTGCAAATTATCCACATCAGTTGATCGAACGTTGTGCCGCAAGGCTCTAGCTAGGCGCTCATTCGACTCCTTTTTAACAAACTCATGCCTGGCCACATGGAGAGCATTCAGGTTATCACGTACAATTTGCGATGGTGTCGCTGGTGGATCATTCGTTAACTGACTGGGAATAGCAGAGTTGATACCCAACACAAGTTGGTTAGGTGAGAAGCCAGAGCTGTTGGTGAGTGCATTCCTTGCTGCTATAACCCAAGCTAGGACTGCTTCCAAGTTACAGTCAGTATCAGCCATGATTTTACTGACACTGTCGCCGATCACTGCGTTCTGTTGCTCGTAAACACCATTGGTCCACGGACTTTCTGCTGGTCATAACTTTCAGATTGAATACTTTGCCCAAAGATCTCATGTCACTGTTATTAAATTCACAGCCGTTGTCAGACAATATTTTTCTTGGTGCACCAAAAAGAACGATCCAACTGAGAAATACACCTCTGATGACATTAGAAGCACATTTATCTTTTATTACAGTAGCGCGTCGCAAGATCTATCATCACCAAGAAGTAGTAATGACCCCAAACCTTTAAGTCCATGGCCACTACGTCATTAAACATGGACGCCATTTGAATACTAACCATCGGTCGAGGTTTAGGTTTCTTAAAACGAGCCCAAACTTCACAACTATCAGTAACAGTAGAGATCGTCTTCTCTAGTTGTGTTCTTAATTTTTAAGTTGATGAGAGTAATCAACTCCGACGATGTTGGATGGCTAAACTGCTTGTGTAATTTGAGAGCAACCCGTTTGGCATCACCACTATCACAAGCTAGGGTGATACTCTCGTCTTAGGTATATAGAACGCGGTAGCAGGTAGTGACCTGATGATGAGAACTTTAACCGAATAGTTTTACTGCATGCCGTTACAGTGTCATTTTGGAAGTTCAAACTCATCTTCCCTTTCTTCATTGAACGCTTGTTTAGGAGCAAAGGAACATTACAGGATACCGCATACGTGGTTACAGTAGCATTGATTCCTCGGATTGAACATGCAAGAGTAACAGGCTTTAGTGAAGAATGTGACACTATCACCAAAAGTAAACGTGGACTTAGATTCTTGCTAAGTCACACTGTCTCGTTCAAACTCACTAAGTTGTTTACAGTAATCTTTCAACCACGTAGAACCACACAGTCGCTGAACACCCATAATCCAGAACAGCACCTTTTGCTTCATTGACTAGCGTGTGTAGTTGCTTCGCACGCCTTTCCGTACTGGTAGTTCCTATAAATAACGATAACTGCACCGTCTCAGACTGACTACGATTTTCCAAATAACCGCTAGCCCCACCGTTCTCGTAGGCATCTGGACAATCACTTGCCCAATGAAACCGGGAGTCACACACTAAAAAACAGGAAAACACTGCCGTGCGGACCGATAGGGTTGTCTTCTACTACTTGACCGCGGACGGCGGCCGCTCCCCCTCGTTGTAGCACCTTGCGAAAATGGCCGTCCACGTCGGTTACCGCGTGCGGAAAACGTTGCTTGACTAAAACTACTCTGACATTCGAACACGGGTTCATTTTTGACAACATTGGCCGGAGATACACTCGACTTTGAACCCATTTCACCGGCGAAAATTCGCTTGAGAGCGGATTTCATGCTACTATATGTCACGTCTGTAATGACAGATATTACTAGCTGCTGTTCGTTGTCTGATAAATTACACGAGCCAAAAGCATAAACGTCATTACCGAGTCGGGTAGAGTGATATCGTTTGGTAAACTTGTAGTACACGTGTTCAAACTAACAAATTTTGGAATGTCCATAGCTTCAGATCTACGAAAATTGTACAATTCCTGGAAGGCTGCAAACTGTCGCCGCCCTTTGTCAACCAAGAACAAACTATCAAGTTCGCTCAGCAACGTTTTAACACCATCTTCATTCTTCAAGTCCGATGCATATATCTCAGAGGACGCAGCCCTAGCCCAGCCAGATAAAGACAAATGGAAAGCAAGTGCCTGCTTAGTTTTAGGTAGCTCCGTCAATTCACACCAAATATCAATATGTATCTCTCTTACACTTTTCATAAACTAGATCACTTTCAAGTTTGGGAGGCCATTTTGTTGAACAAGATGCCATGTTGTTTACGCTCTGCTACCAGTGACAAATGAACACCGAACGGAGTCACCGCTCCGAGTAGACTGCTCGCTGGCGCCGGGACGAGCCTGCAGGCCAACGCTAAAGATGTCACGTATGCACATGACGTACACAATAGTACAGGCGCATGCCGTTGCGCATAGTGATTAATACAGGCAAACAGACACCTTTGACAAAATTCAGACGTGGGCGAGACGAAACGGTTACGGGAACTTCAGCAAAGGAAGGCAGATTTCGGAAAAGATTGTGTTAGGAGCGAGATTGACACCTCAACCACAATATCACCACCATCCCTTGACCACAGCGGGGATTCAGATGAGGAACTAGAGACCAAAAAGCATGATTAATCTAGATCTGGGTCCACATTAGCATTGGGATCTAACGCGCGAGGGAAGATTGAAGCATGTTTGGAACGAGAACCTTTAAGAGAAGGGGAAATTTAAGATAACCCCTAACAAACCAAATTTATTTTACATTCTCACACGGGACCCCTACTACGGATGCCCACAATAAAATTCTGGTTCGCAGCACCAGGGGACCCCAAAGTACTCCAGGGCTGATTCCCCCTCGCCACGAGAAGGCCAGAGCTTCTCTGGGACTAACCCCTGAAAAAAGAAAATGTCCCAGAGAGGGGTACGTTCTAGGAAAAGTCCGACATCCACAGAATGAAGGTCAGTCATAAGATGGGAGTGAGGTCAGGAAGATGGCTTCTCCGGCGAGGAAAGGTAACCAGATAACCTAGGGACCTGCCAGCCACCTAGGATTACTTCCTGGAGACTGATCCAACTAAATCTATAGGTGAATGCAAGAAATCTAATGTTCTCCCAGTTGACGAATAAACCATGGCAATTTCAATGGGCTACTGTACGAGAGACGAATCGAAATCTAAGATTTCGCGACTAGACACCAGGGGAGTGGTAGACTTCCCAGGAGGATCAGATGAACCGGAAGCTTTAGCTAGTCGAGGATTACGGTGCCAGGTGCGAGAGGGAAAGAGCTACCAAGCGTCGCTTAACAGAAGGGGTGACCTAGGACGGGGGCAATAATGACCTCCATGTTGGTAAGGGAAGCGCAAATGAGTTTTTAGTCAACCCGGAGACCGCAATGGTTGAGGGCACAGGTACTTTTAAGGGAAAGCAATAGTCGCTCATCATTTACGGCTAAGGGGGCCGATCAAGAGGAAAGTCAAGGCCATAGCGATCAAAAGGGCAGAAGGAAGATCGAGAATAAGAGTGGGCGTTAAGACGACGTAGGTTGAATTCGCTGAGGAAGAGGGACATTTGGCAGGGGTAGTAAGGGGTTCGTGAATGGTCCATATTTGTAGCGAGGTTATTTGCCGTTTTTTCCAGTTTGTTTCTCCTATACACCAAAGGTAATTGAAGAATGCGAGATCCCCGGCTAAGTTGTGGAAACTTAGCCGGGTGGATACAAATGTATCCACCCGATAAGGCGCTTCACCTCAGAATCAGGAATTTTGTACCAAGGGGCATTGAAAAGGCCCCCCCCTAACATGACGGACGGACACCCACCCATCCAGCGGGGTGCGGTGAGGCCTCTTTACGGCGACAACACGACCATAAGCCATAATACTGAACAGTAGTAGTCACATGGCTTCCCAAGCGGAGATAAACTCTGCTCACTCCAACCGCTTAAGGGGGAAAGCCTTTGTCCTACAGCCTATGTTGTAGGCCACTTCAACATGACCACGATCAAGTGGGGCCGGGCTTATAAGCAATAGAGAGAGAGGAGAAAAAGTAATAAATAAAAGATGGGAAGAGAATGATAAGTCAGTTTCGTCACAGGCAAGCCTGTGGCAGATGATAAACCAGATCCTCAACAGTTTTCCCATTCGCAAATTAATTTTGGTAGGACAACAAAGGGAAAACCTGGTATTTAATTTACTTTAGAAAATCTTTTAGTTGTACAGGGCATGCGCACGAGCTGTGTTGGAAGGCCTTAAACAAATATAGCCTGGGCTAAACCAATACCGCCCCACAGTTATATAACTTAATTATTAATTAATTATTAACAATTAATTAGTAATTAATAATCAACATTAGTTACAACAGCTGCCCTGGTCATAAAAAAATTATTAAATCTCTCGCACATACAAAAAAAATGTACAATAAATCAATTTCTATGCCAAATAATTTTTTCATTCATAAATAGCTAATCCAGCTACCAACCTATGGCGCGTATGGTGACCACTCACCCGAGAAAGTTCGTGTTTATTAGCATATAAATTAATATACATAAATGCACGGACTTTTGGACTGAGGTTTACACGTCTGTGGTGGGTCAACTGTAAACACGCTTCGAAATTAATACCTACAGTGACAACCAGTTACAGGAGCTACTTTTCTAAAACCGCGTAGTTTTTCTTGAAATATCAGAGATGAATTGACAAAATAGGCTTCAATATTTTAAAATAAAGATGGTGTCCAATAATGGAAAGAATAACTATTGTACTTGCGTGGAAATTAAGATCAAGCCGCGAAAGAAAGGATTAATAAGTGTACAGCGAAGGATCTGGTTGAAGCATCATTATTCGTCTCAAGTTGGTAGTAGGCAGGAAGGGGACGACAATGATCCCTCCGTCAGGATCTTTTACAAACCTCAAATTCATTATATGTGAATACCTCACAGTATTTGGGACACTGTCGGGATTGAGGTGCTGGTGATGAATAAATGAGTAAAAAAAAAAAAAAAAAAAATAGGTGCGGCAATAAGACCTCCCCAATTTCCTTTTGTTTGCCTTTCCAAATCGGGGAGGTCTTATTGCTGTACCCTATATATCACAGCACTCCACGATTAGTTTTCTGCTGTTTAACAAGGCAGACAACTGCCATTACTTCGGATAACGGATGAGGAACAACGCCTGCAAAATAAATTTTCAATTTTTCTGTGTGATGTGGGCTTCAAACTCGATCCTTTAACAGGAAATACTGTTCGTTACTATGCCTTGGGCGCTTATGACATGTCTGAAAAATGACTGAAGGACCCAAATCTGGAAAGGAAAGTGAGCCTCAGGAGAGGTATATGCAAACGGGCGCGCTAGTGAGGGGTTGAGTGAGAGCGGAGAAAAACATTGTTGAAAAATTACTTAAGAAATTGCCCTCTGCTCCTACTGCAGATAGAAATGCGAGGGACCATGAGGTGAGGGCTAGCGGGGTTCGTAAGAGGGCTGGGAAGGAGACCCGAAGAGACAGGGCTTTGGAGGATTGGCGTTTGGCGTATAGTGGGCCTCAAATTCCTTCACAATCTTTAAGGCAAGCGCGACTTCGGATGACGGCCGGCTGGCGTTCAAAGTATCTCGATAGCGGAGAAGGTGGGCGGAGATGGCGCCTGCGGAGGCCGCTAGAGTGACGGATGGCAGCGGGTGGATGGGCGCAATTCCCAGCTTTGCGGAGTCGGTGGATGGAGGGTTTGCTGAGCACTGTTCGGAGAGCGAAGCGAGTCCGTGAGCAGCGTCGGCCAGGAACTGGTGCCACGATGGGTTGTTTTCCAGCTCTTCCTTCAGTACTTCTCCGCGCAGTAACAGGCTCAACACCATACTTAGACCCAACTGCAAAGAGTAATCACATGTAGAAGGGCTGAGAAGAAACTGGACCGACTGGCGAAAGATTTGGAGGGGGAGACATCCCATCTAGTTTCTCAACGTACCTTACTGGTCGCAGCGGGGATGTTCTGCTTGTGGGTCTGAAGTTGTGGCCCCATCATGGCCGCGAAGGAGAGAAGCGTGGAGGCGGTAGCGCGGCTAAAGAAGCGGTCGGCGAAGGGCCAAAAGAGAGGCAGGCGCCCATCTTGGCAATCTCGCTTGGTAAGAAGCGGCAGGTTCTGAACCACCGTCGATAAAAAATGCTCGACTTCCTCTTGTCCCACCCAGTTCAAGAGACGAGCAGCAAGGGTCTGAAAAAGGAGCGTTGTCGATATTTCGTTTCTCCAGAGAAAGGGAAATAAAGGATAAAAGGGAAAATTAAACCAAGTTAATCATCAACAGTGACCGCTCTCACAAAAGGTCGGTTTTGTGAGCATCATGAACGGAGTCGACGAGCATTAGCCATTAGCATCACAGCGTATTGCGCTCACAGAAACATGCGGGCGTGCGGGTTCCCAGGCCAGAAAATACTATGAGAATTCAAGCTTACAACGTGTTCTGGAGACCAATAATGGGGTACGGGAGGAGACGAGCCTCAGCAGATCCTCCCAATTGACCAGAATCCACGACTCAGGGCTCTCCATAATTCGGACACTTGACCATACACAATGACGATTTATCGTGTACGAACTTTGAACAATTGGCACAGATTACGGGTAAATGCGACTTTGTAAGTCTACACGAAAGATTTGTGTTGCTGGAGAGGTGGCAGTAGTAGTACCACTGCAGGCAATGGTGGAAATGCCTTGATGCGGGAGCGATACCAACCCGCACACGGCGAACAGTGGAGGGTGGGTCTCTGGGTCTCGATGAGTCTTTTCCTGAAATGCTGACCACCACACCAGCACCAAGCACCATCGAGGTGGTTTGTCAGGAGGCAGTGGCCCAGAATTTTTTTAAATGGGATATTGGTCACTCACTACCATGGAAGTCATTGACCACGTCCCAAGCAAAATCAGAGGATACAACTGGATAACAGTTGTAAACTCATCCACATTTACGATACCTATTTCCAGCTCGCCGATCAGATAGATGAGAGGACCTGATGCCAGGAATTGATCATGATATCCCCCAGAGAGGGTGCCTACCGTTCAAATCCCCAAGCAGGAGAAAGAGCCAAGGCAACTGTACCACTACGCGGTGAAAGTACCTCGCGTCGAAGTCAGTTGACTGTGAATGTACGCAGAAATAACATTTCCTTCCTATCGAGGTGGGGCTGCACTGCCACTGCCGGGAAGGACGTATCTATAGCGAATCGAAGAACGGAAACGACATGATGGGCGTAAATTGCGTATCCTCTTGACCGTCTCCGAATGGGCGGGCCCAGCCTTGCTTGTCGGGTGGAAGCTGAAGCTCTCTCGGTGTTGTTTTCCCTTCGGGAGACAGCTTTATGAGTCCCCGAGAACTATCTGACGACCACATTCGGGGGTTTGTCTCCTGTTAGCTTAACGATTTGGTGGATGAGCGCGGCTGTTTCACTTTCCGGGAAACAGTCACACATGGGGAGGGGGAGCTGGTAGTCGTTTTCGCCGAGGCAGGGTTTGAGCCCTTTGAGCCACCAGCTCTACCAGGAAAAATAGATCCCGCAGAAGTGGTCCAAATGGGTCATAACCTCTTCTTCCAGGGGGTGCAAATCTCCGAAATCGAAACACTTTGCTGTACGCGATAAGGACGTGTACGGTCTTGGAACAATTCACACACAGTCTCGCTAAAGCCCAGGGGACGACGCTGGCCCTTACCCCTTTAAAGGGTTCACCGGCCGCCATCGAGAGAGGGGGGAAAGAAGGTGTAGAAACCCCCTCTCCAATAAGATTCTTGGAGGGCCCTCTCGAATGTGATGGGGCTGCCTAAGGGTGGCTCCAAGAGTAATAAAAGAGAAATTCCTTGAGAGGGAGGCCCATCCACCAGTCGGTGTGTCATAACTTTCCTCGACCACCCCATCACCAAGGTAGGGCAAGGGTTTTCCAAAGAGGACAGTCACATTTTGTTCAAATTCACTGCCCCTGCCCGCGGCGGCCCTACTTTGACCCATAGAGGGTATCATCCTAGTTGGGCCTTTTGCGTGTCCATGGTAATACCGCTAGGACGAGTCGTATACACAATCTCCACCCTACCATGGGAACCCCAGGGCAAATCATACCGATGGCAGGGTAGGCAGGTCGGAATGGCAGATCCAGCTTGGTGAAGGCCTTCAAGGGCATAAGTAGAAAAGGGTAAATAAGGACAGTAGTAGAAAAGGGCAAAGAAGGACGGCAGTAGTGGAAAGTAGATAAAGGGATCGGGGGAAGGCACCAGCTTCCCCGAACCTGGAACTTCCCTACGTGGTCGAGTTCTTCCCTGGGGGTAATGAGGGGTGGGAGGACGTGCTGTTCCTCCAGGTACAAAGTGCAAGGGTACCTTCCTCGGTGAATTGGGAACGGGAGGTCGTGTCTCGCCTCTAGGGTTCAGTTGTAGCAGGGGGCAAACGCCCCCAAGTTTCACCATACACCTTTCGGGTAAACACAGAATTAAGTGGATAGTCATAGAAAGAGCGAAGGGGGGGGGTGCTAAGAAGTACAATAGTGCACCAGCTTTCCCCAGGCCCCCATCGGTGACTTCCATATTTGCGCCCGGGCTGGTAGGGCGTGGTCCTCCTCCAGTTTTGTTTTGTTTTTTAGAGCTAATCTGGAGCTCTAAGGAAGCATGCTCCGGCGTCGTGGGTAGGACCGCACCGCCTTGGCGCAGGAACATGCGACCGAAAAAAGCACAAAAAAAAGGTCAAATAAAGGGAAGAAGGCCGGCCTCCTCTAAAAAGTTAGAGTCCATAAGTCAATGCGCATGAACCCGTCCCGAGTACAAGGGATGAGCGGTAGCGACTTCACCCATTCCGGTACCTGGACAGGTAACGCGCGCGAAGATCGCCCAGAATGGGACATTCAACAAGAATGTACCGAACAGTCTGGGAGACAACGCATTCTTCACAGTAGGGCGCAGGCGAGCGCTCAATCAAATGGCGGTGCGTCCAATTCGGAGACGACAGAAAGCAACCTGAAGCCTTCCCGGCATTGGGGGATAGGTCCATGGGAACAGTCGTGGCGCAATGGTACGCAAGTTCTTTCGACTGTCTCCCATCTTCTTTGCCAAGCAGTCCGGAGAGCTTCCCGTATATCTGCCATGTAGTCGGTGTGAGGAAGAGCGAAACGCTGCTCCGTTGGCCCAGTCCTCGCGGACTCTTCGGCGCGCTCATTCCCCGCATGTCCAGGAACCCAGCAGAAGATAATCTCGACATCCGCCCGGTTTGCCAAAACCGTGGCGTCACAGAGTATGCGGAGATTCCAATACCCCGAGAGCACTCAGGGCGCTTTGTGAGTTGCTATAAATCACAATTCGGTCTCCGAACTGGGCACGTCGCGTAATCTCCCGTACCGAGTGGTGTATTGCCACCAGCTCGGCCGTGAAGACAGACGCAGCGCCTGGTAGAGCCCCGCTGACTTCAAACAGAGGGGATACCGCGTGGAAACAGACCCCCTCTTGTGACTTGGAGCCATCCGTATACACTAGCACGGTTCCAGCGCGACACGAGGTGTGCTCCAAAAATGTCGAACGCAATACTCCCGGCGCTGTACAAGCTTTGGGAGCAGAGGCGTGGCGACAAATAGCCAAAGGTGGTACTCTCCAGGGTAGCGTCCTGGGCAGAACCAGGGTGCCACCGGCCCGAAACCTATACATAGCTTTCGAAGGAGTTTCCTAGGTTTAGGGTATGACTGGAGTCTATCGGCGGCATAGGCACCGTCGAAATCAGCTGCGGATGCGGTGAGAGCTGTTAGCGACTGAGGGAGGCGTCGGGCTCGCGCGTACAGGCGAATAATGCACTGTGCACGGCGTAGAGCGAGTGCCATCTCCCCAGCGTCGGCAAGTAGGCCATCAATGGGGGAAGTGCGGAAGGCACCGGTAGCCAGGCGAAGGCCGGTGTGGTAGATCGAGTCCACCTTCCGCAATACACTCTCAGCTGCGGATGCATAAAACTCGCATCCGTAGTCGAGCTTCGAACGAACAAAGGATCGATAAAAAAGTAAGGCAGTCGCACTATCAGCGCCCCAAGCGCTGAACGTCACGGAAATAAGATTATTCATGGCGCGGGTAGAAGAAACCTTGAGACTGCAAATATGAGCCTCCCAGGTGAGGCGTTGGTCAAATACAAGACCGAGGAAAAGATGCAATTCAACCACTTCCAGGCGTACCCCATTGAGAAACAAGTCTGAGTCAGGGTGGATTTCTACCGTGGATTGCGGTAGAAATGCACCACCTTAGTCTTGGCCAAGGAAAACTGAAACCTGTGCGCTTCGGCAAAGCGAGAGACGTACTGTTCGAGACGACGCTCCAGTTAGCATCTGGGTCGCGCCAAAAACGTTCGAAAGGTCGTCCACGTAGAGCGTAGCGAGAACATCTTCCGGCTGCATCGGGCCGGAGAGGGCTCGCCCCACCCGTACGCGGAATCTACGATCTCGTAAAAATTCAGATATAAAGACTGGGAGGCGTCCCCTCGTCCCAATCGTGTGGAGAGTCTTCATGATACCGTATCGTCATGCGGTATCATAGGACTTCTCCAGATCGAAAAACACCGTGGCGTAGTGCTGTCTACGAAGGAAGGCCTCGCAGATGGCATTTTCCAGTCGGAGCAGAGCATCCGACGTGGAGTGGAACTTGCGGAAGCTGCACTGTGGAGAAGACATGGCTTCCGCTGTACAGAAAAAAGGCTAATCTAACATTAACCGGCCGGAGTAGAGTGATCTCTCCCGGTTTGCAAAAGGCGAGCACAGTAGCGATTCGCCAGGAACCTGGGAGGAGACCCTCCCCCCGGATCCTGTTGAACAAATCTAACAAAGGCCATACCTCGCTCACCCAGGTGTCGAAGCATGGCGTACGGGACATCGTCCGGACCATGGGCGGTGTCCGCACACGAAGCAAGAGCGGAACGCAACTCACTCAAAGTAAACCTGTCGTTGAAGGGTTCTCCGCCTCTGGAGGTTAAGTCCAGCAGGCGGCCTTCCGCGACAACACGACGTGCATTGAATGCTGGCGGAGCAACATCCCGGCTAGAGAATGCGGAAAAAGCGGTCGCGAAGGATTCCGGAACGAACGCGGGGTCCGAGATTGCGGTCCCATTCTCCTGGAGAACGGGAGGGGCGTCCTGTGAGAACTTGCCCCGAATTCTTTTGACTCGCTTCCAGACCTCTGCTAGAGGGGTCTTCCCGTTAAGTGAAAACACGTATGTACGCCAAGAAGAGCAACGGTTGTGCTTCAAAATATACCGGAACCTAGCTCTAGCCCGACGAAATTCACCGACAGTGAAATCGTTCGGGCGGCGCTTATAACGCATGTAGGCTATAACTCTGCCGCTTGAGGGCCGTCTCACATTCGGCTGACCACCACCGGATTGGTCGGCGTGCAAAACTGCCAGACCTTCTAGGAATAGTAGTTATGCCCGCGGCGATGAGGTTGCCGGAGAAGAACTCAACGGCCTCATCTACCGTCCTAAACTCTTCGACTGAGATAGAGAATTTAGTCATTTCCTGAAATGCAGACCAGAGCGCCCGCGCAAAGCACCGTTGGGGCGGGCTCTCGGGCGGTAGTAGCACAGAAAATGATATTTGAATGGGAAAGTGATCACTACCATGGAGGTCATCGACCCCTCCCCCCCTTCCCAATCAAAATCAGGCTGTGCATCCGAAGAGCACAAAGAATTTTAATTCCCTCACGGGAAGGGCCGTACGCTTCCCGGAGTAAGAAATCCGGGCGCTGTTGGCCAGACAATGCGCTGTCGCCTTCGAAGACTTATTGGAGGAGGTTTTGCTCGCCATGCGAGTCTTTTCCCCCCCTCCGCCTCGAAACCTTAGGCGGGGGTCCGTCTCCGAGCCACCCAGTCCACCACTGGGTGTGGGCGAAGGAGCCGAAGCTCCTTTAGTGATGTCTTCCTTTCGGGGGGCAGCTTTATGAACCCTGGAAGATGGCCTGGCGACCAACTTCAGTGGTGTTGCCTCCTGTAGAGTCTAACGACTCGGTGGAGGCGTGTGGCCGTTTCGCCTTGCGGAAAAGGGTCACGCTGGAGGAAGGGAGGGGGAGCCCTGGTTTTAGCCGGGGCTGGGTTTGGACCCTTTGTGCCGCCAGCTTTATGAGGGAAGCGTCCGGGGTGGGTAGAACTCGCAGAAGGGTTCCGAATGGGCGCAGAAACGACCGTACTCGTAGGCCTAGAAGGGGCAGGAGTAGAGGGTCTCTTTTTCAACATTGAAGCATAGGACGTCCAGGAAAGCGCCGGGCGCGCCAGGACCAAGTCCTTAGCCTCGCGAAATGATAGACGATCCTGAGCCTGAACGGCCAGGATTTCCTTCTCAAGGAGATATGCACCCCGCTTCGAAGAAGCGGGGTGCGGCTCTCCGCAATTGATACACTTAGCCACACACGATTTGAACTTATCGTGTGCGGCCTTGGAGCAACTTACACAGGTTTGGGGTAACCCTGACTTTGCACGTCGACAGGAGCGATTAGTATAGGCAAAGCGGTGGCAGAAATAGCCCCTCCGGAGCAGTGGCACGAATGCCTTGACGCGGTAACGATACTAACCGGGACGCCCGACTCAGGGAGCTCCTCCCTGTTTTCTCATCAAACGTTCGACCTTGACCGCCCCATGGTCGGCCAGCTCTAAGGCGATGTCGTCTATGGAGTAGTTCAAGAGTTACCTCGCATAAACTACTCCTTTCACGAAGTTCATGGTAGAGTGCGGCGTCACACTCACGAGAGTGCCATCAAGTGCCTCGTGGCCGCCTAGGAGGGATTCGACGCATTCGCCAAAAGGCTCCCGTTCGATAAACAGGTCACCTTCGGCTCTCTACCAATCACACTAGCTAAAGCTCTCTGATGGATCATGTTGCCCTTAGCCAACATACTGCCATCAGTGGAGCGAATAAGCAGGAAGCGTTTGAAGCCAGCGGGCTCGAAAACGCCGGGTAATCTCTGAATGAGGAGCCCCGACGTAATCGAGGTTCTGCTCTGCTCTGCGCACTTTTACTTTTGGTCTTTGTCAGGGACTCCGCACCCGGGGTGGGGGGGCAGGGGGATCGGACGTGCCATCTTGGCTTGGTCGCTTACCAAAGCAGCAAACCAATCCCTACACGCAGCCCCCGCGTATGGAGAGGAGCCCCGAGTCTTTTTCGTCCTTTTCTTGTTGTTTCTCTTCTTTTTAAGAGAAGAGGACGGGGAATTAACCCGCTTCTCCCCTCCGCTGGCAGGAGCTCACAGGCCAGATGGACCGACCTAAAAGGTTCTGGCGGTCGCAGGGGCACAGGTCGGAGAAGGAGACCCGAGCCGTTTGAGGAGGACCTTGTATAGGGGCGGACTCGAGTTTGGTGCTTGGCACAGAGCCCGGATTCGCCCCCATCCATAGAAGGCACTACCGTCTGAGCCTGGGTTGCCTCAAGGACCATGTCTATCTCGGGGGGTAGGGCCTCCATTTGCCCCCCCCCCCCCTCGGCCCATTGGCAACGGTGCACGAGTCGAGTATGGGGAGCACAGGCCTTGACCCCCACTAAAGTCAGTATACGAGCCAGCAAGTCTCTGGAGGGAAGCGGCCGATGGGCCCTATCTTCCCTTTTACCTCTAAGGGGTTTGCCCTACCGAGCCGCTTTAATGGGGAGCGGTCGGTTATGGGCTGCCTGCTGGCTTTCTTGGCAGTCCCCTTGGAAAGTAAAGGGGAAGACTGCCGCTGGAAAGAGGGAGGCACCCGAGGGAACCTCCAGACCCGTAGGCAAAGGAGAGTAAGCCTCCTTCCGGTTAAAGAGATTTGGAGGATCCCCTATGAAAGCACAGGGGTGGGGGGGGTTCCATTTTTTCATTGGAGCTGCTCGAGCGCGGCTCCGACGGTGGACGGGGGGAAAATTAAGAGGATTTTTTTTGTTAGACTCTTTATTGGGCATGGTGACCCCTTTTATTCACGGGATGCAGACGCTAATCACCCTTCGCAGTAGCCCGGTCTGCAAGGGGTGCGTACAGGGCTGGCAGAGCCAGGTGCCGCTATTTAAGGCCACCACTCCCGCCTGGTGACCTGGCAGCCCTTCGGCATGGCGGCTCCGCCTTGGGCACGAGGTAAAAAGGCTAAGAGTGTGAAGTGAGAAGGAAAGGGGATGTGAGGAAGGTATGGGTGGAGATGAAGCAGGGTTAGGGAACATTGTCCCCTCCGCCCTCAGCCCCGATCCGGGATAGTTGGCTGAGGTCAGCATCTACCCTGTGAAAATAGAGGCCGATCAGAGAAAGTTGTGGGAGAGGTTGTAGGGGAAGTGAGGAAGTAGAGGAGAAATACAGGCTGTCTGAAAGGTGAAGAGGCTAAGCTGGGGCCGGACGGGGCGCTGAGTCCCGTCAGCACGGCGGCCAGGAAGGCAAATCGCCGCGCCCTTTACCAAGTGACACAGGGTATCCCCTCCCACAGCTAGGCAAAAATGCGAGCAATTAAGGAAGCGAGTGCAAAGTGTGCGAAAGGATAATATTGATATCCTCCTCGTATAAAACAACACTAATAAATATCCCCGGCTGTGGGGAGGTAAATCTAACTCGTATTCCTAGGATTTATTTACCTTTGATTTTCTGATGCAAAGAAGTTGGAGGAAGGATTCGTGCGGGGTGGCGAGTCCAGTCCACAGGCGAGCGACGAGCTGTCTACACTTGGATTGGAACGAGTCGCGTGTCGGGCAGTCGGGTAGGGCACGGATCTTTCGTTCCAAGTCGTCTAGTTCGATCTGTAGCGTGTAGAGCTGCGGAGAGAAGCTGGGCCGTGATCAAGACAGCCTCTACCCAAAAATAGCCTTACATTTTCGCCAGCAATGCCTCAGGATGAATTAGATTAAAGAGCGATAGCAACAAAGGCACAAAGAACTTGGTAGGTGATTTGCCACCGAGCTCAGTCATTAAAGATGGGTTTTAGATCTGTGGGGACCTACAGGTTAACATGTTATCTGAACCATGGGTACCTACAGCGTATGACAGCCGGTGTGAAAGCCACCCTAATCGGGGCACCATCCGGCGACTAACAAAACCCAATGTGGTTCTAGAGAAAGTGAAAATGTCTGAAAGATACAAGTTGCAGATCTTCCTATGGGCGGTGGATTTCGAGAAGGCACACAATACTCTCCAGATGGCAGAAACAGCAGCATGGTTACCTATGCTACACCGGCCATGCACATGCGTGTGTGTGGATAAGTCTAAAGAACCATACAGGCATGTTGTTAAAAACCATCGCAACCGGAAGAAAGAGGGATGAAAACCCACATCCCAGATACAATCATGGATGAAAGCTCGTCAGTGGCTAGCCTCAAAATTTAGCCACCAGTCAAGATTAAAAAAAAAAAATAAACTAAAACGTCTATGGGGAAACCCCCTAACCCATATCTATTTGAGAGGGGGAAAACACCTTCTCTGCTAGAATCTTGGAGGGGCCCCCGAAACAGGACAGAGGAGTCGTCTCCTGAGAAGAGGTGGAGCTAGTCAAGGTCAGCTACACATGAGTAAGCTCCTTTATCGGTCATGGGGGAAAAGGGGCTGGCCCTACTTTGACCCCAACAATGTATCATCGGCCGAGGGGCGCCTCTTGCGTGCCCCCGCTGATGCAGCAGGGACGAGCAGCATTAGCCATCACCACCACGCCTTGGGAAACCCAACCTAAACCTACCAATGGCGTGGGAGTCAGGTCGGATCTGGTTCTGTGAGAGGCCTCGGAGAGGGGATCACCGCACCCAACATTCAGAGGAGTCAAAACCGGATTTCAGATCGGGCAGTAGAAGGGGACCCATGAAACGGGGCATAAAAGGACCGGGAACACCCACGAGCATCCCCAGGTTTATCCTTGCGGGTACTAAGGCCAGGATGACGTGCTGCTCCACCAGGTAGAAAGGAGAGTCCTCCTTGCGGCGCGCTGGGATGTGAGGCCGTGTTTCCCTTCCAGGTTTCATTTGTAGGAGGGGGTTTCGCCCCAAGGTACAGAATCGACTTGAGGGTAGATAGAGAATTGAGGAGATAGAAAGAAAAAAAAAAAGGTAAAGGAGGGGGATACTCTTAGAATAAAAAAGGGTGCATAGAGACCCCGGCCAAAGAGTTGAAGTTAACTCAGTGAACCAGGCCTTCCTTACGCCCACTTGAGCAAGAAGTAGAGGACAGGTGAGGCAATCTGCACAGGGTACACGCATCTGCGGGGTTGTGTTGAAGCTGTGAATGGGTCTGGCCCCCTGCGGTTGAATCCTGAGGATGTGGCTCTGAATGACAGCAAATGAAGATTGCCGCTTCTTCACTGATAACTTTACAAATAAGAACTTTACAAAAGAAGGAATAGATGGAAACAACTATAAAATTATTTGCCTTAGGATTTCCACATAAAATAGAATTACTAATCTCACAAATCTCTACTAAATTATTCTGGTCAATTAACAAAAGAGGAAGACAAAAAAAGCTCACCTTCTCAATGTGCAAAAGCAAGTGCCGGTGTCGCCGCATATCCCGCTGCAAAGACGTGGTCGGGTGAGAGGGGTCGAGATGCACTACCTGCAAGTCTATGATCTTCCGGGGAGCATTCACTGAGGCCACTTGCAACTTCCCCAATGAGTTCTCCAATTTCGGGGGCTCATAGCCCCCTTCTTTGGCACTGCCCCCTACTCCATCTCTGTTACTGTTACTGATGCCAAAGCGGTGTTGCTGTTCCGACATCAGTTGCAACTGAAGCCCGTCCATTTCGTGAGTTTCCTCCTCCCGCCGACACTGCTGCTTGGCTTTGTGCATCTGGATGAGAGAGGGAGAGACCCCGAAGGGAGAAAGCCATTAATGATCATCCGAGCGAAGACCAGCATCGAGAAAGCCGCCAAAACGTGAGGGCACATTTCTCATTAAGGCCAAGTTTCTTGGTTGGCAAATGAGGATCAACTTTAAAACGGAGATGGCCAACTGAATAACATTAAGAAGCAAAATAGGCCTGATTTTGAACCTTAATGTCAGCAAGCCTTTAAATACTATAGGATTTCCCAATGCCTTAGAGTCTGGCCCTCGGATCATATTCCTCCAAGCTTACTTTTTTCTTCAAAATTTAAAGTGCAATAGCAACGAGGCCGAATCAGGCAGAAAGTGAATAAGGATGGATCTGTAAAGAAAGTAGGGAAAATGGAAATAGATATACCTATAGCCCTAAGTCTTCCTGCAGGCATTGGGGCAAGGAGGGTGCGACAATCCTCTTTGTAGAAGGGGCAGTATACCCCTGTTACAGCACCCACCCCCAGTGCAGGGCATCCAAGATGAAACTTTCCTCGCAGTGGGCAGTATTAGGCGTGCGCCTCCCTCATACAGTACGGGGCGGGCGATCCAATGTTAACCAACGAGTCCCGGTTACCGAGATCCGTACCAAAGAGGCTACCTTTTTTAAAAGCTTCAAAGGGGTGACGTTGAGGAGGGCAACAACGGGGAGGACTAAGTTAGAAATGGCAACGACTCAAAGTGATTAAGAGCATGAATAGTGAAGGCAACTCTAGATACAAGAGAAGTCCACTGACTGTGGAATTAAATAGAGATAGTAAGCGTACTCATCGGTGGCCAGGAAATATGGCCACTGAGACAAGTATGGTTATGTTAAATAAGTCGAGGATAATCTAATTGTACCTGAGCGGATCTTGATCTTCAGAGGTAACGAGGGGAAGAAATTAGAGGGTATTTTAATTACCAAGGAGATAATATAAAGAAAGAGATAATTCTAGTAAAGCACCAGTTCCTGACATGATTTTTCATATGATTTTGAAGGAATGTAATGATGTGTTAAGTGAGCCACTAGTATGCATATTTAGAAAATCGTTAGAGAATGGTGTTGTACCAACAGTGAGTTTGACATCAATGGTGGGAAAAATGATGGAATCTGTAATAGCGAAATCGATTAGAGATCAATTAAATAAACAAGGAATCTCAACATGGCTTTACTAGAGGCAAATCGTGTTGGACTAATTTAATGTACTTTTATAGAATGGTGTACGATGCTGCAGATGAGAATTACGATATTGTTTTACTTGGATTTTAATAAGGCTTTTGACAGGATGCCACACTTAGGACTTTTTAAGAAAGTTAAAGCACATGGGATCGGTGCAAGTATTTTTAGGTAGATTCAGTTGTAACTTAGTGAGAGAGAAAATAATTTAGTATTAATGAGATTAAATCTGATTAGAGGAATGGTACCAGTGGGGTCAGTGTTGTTCTTGATTTATATTAATGATCTTCACCTAGGTATAAGTAGTGACCCTTTTAAGTTTAAGGGAAAACAAGGTGGCAGCTAACCAATCCTAATGGATTCTTAATGGCAGCACTGTTAAAACGGGGTCACCCGAAAAAAGTCAGAAGAGGCGTGGGAGAGTCAATAAAAATGGGAAAAAGTGACCATAGAATGCAGTGCATAAGTTCTAGGAATAAAACTAGTGGAGAATTGGCATTTATTGGGAGGAGTGTAAGTAATAAGAGTGCTGATGTCATTCTGAAACTGTACCTGGCATTTGTTAGACCCCATCTTGAATATGCAGTGCAATTTCGGTCACCATATTCTAGAGTGGGTTTGGCTTGCTAGTGTGCAAAGAAAAGCTTAGGAGACATCTTCATGGTATAAAGGAGAGTTCGAGAGAAATTAATTGAGGTGGTCAAGTGGGTAAAAGCTTGAGACATACAGGAGTTGGACAAAATAATTGGAACGAGTGTTAAATTCAATGAATATTTATTTAATACGGAGTTGAGCCTACTTTTGCTTTCTGAACAGCATTGATGCGTCTTGGAAATGATTCATACAGCTTCCTGACTTCATTGAGAGGAATCTTGAGCCATTCTTCTTGCAATACCTGCTCAAGCTGTTTCAGACACGGCGGCGGAGGGTAACGACTTCTAACTTGTCACTCCAACACACACCACAAATGCTCAATAATATTAAGATCTGGAGATTGTAGGGGACAACCTCATGTGTTGTAGCTCACTCCTATGCTCTTCATACCAATTCTTAACCACAGGAGCGTTGTATATTGGGGCATTTTCATCTTGGAAAAAGCACTCACCATCAGGGAATAATGTCTGGACCATGGGATGATCTTGATCTTCCAAAATATTCAGATATTCGTTGCTGTTGATCCTACTATGCAGGGCAACAATTGGATCAAGAAAATTCCAAGATATGCTGCCCAAACCATCACTGACCCTCCTCCGTGCTTCACTGTAGGAAGGAGGAGGTCAGTATTAAAAGATTCCACGGGCTGCCTCCACACAAACTCGCCCTGCAGTGGGAAAAAGAGAAAACTGGACTCGTCTGAGAATATTACTTGCTTCCATTGGTCTGTCGAACAGCCCCTGTGATGTCTACACCAGTTTAACCTTTTCTGAATGTTTTAATGAAAGCAGGTTTCTTAATGGCAGCTCTTCCATGATATCCGGCTTTATTGAGCCCACGGCGAACAGGTTTAGGTCGAAATTGAGCTAGTGAGATGTTGATTCAACTCTGCAGTCACTTTAGGGGCAATTGTCCGGGGGGTTTTTCATCACAATGCGTTTCAACACTCGTCGATCTCTTTCAGCAAGCTTCGAAGTCCTGTAGGAATTACTCCACCTGCTCGAGGTTTTGCCATGCTTCTTGAATTCTGTCATGGTTCTTAAAATGGTAGCTCTTGAAATACCAAGGAGTTTAGCTGTTCTGGTGACAGAAGCTCCTGCAATCCGAGCTCCAACAATTTGCCCTTTTTTGAACTCAGTGAGGTCACACATTTTAGCATTTATACCACGATCTGAAAAAGAAATACAAATAATGATTAAAGTTGATAAATAAAAATATATATCTACAATAAAAACAAAATACTCACAATGAAATTCGGATGGAATATTCGTAATATAATGGCACATTGAAATATTGGTGTTAAATTTCTACTGTTCAAATTATTTTTTCCAACTCCTGTAGGTAAGGTTCTTATTTTTTATTTTAAAAAATAGGACATGTAACAATGGATTTAAGCTGGACAAGTTTAAGTTTAGAAAAAAGATCGGTTTACAAATCAAGTAACGGATGAATGGAATAGGCTCACTAATCATCATGTGATAGAAGTGTCTTCCCTGCATAGTTTAAAGAATAGATTGGATATATTTATGGATGAGGATGCATAGTTTAAAGAATAGATTGGATATATTTATGGATGAGGATGCTTGGTGAGACTGAACTGGGTGAAGGAAACACGAGCTGCTGCTGCACATAGGCTATTGGTTAGACTTTTGCAGACTCCTCCTTTTCTTTTGTTCTTATGCAGTTTAGGGGTGGGTGTTGATTCGGATGACCTAGGATAGGCCATTGTGGCTTTTGCATCCATTGAATTATCTTATGTAAGTTATGTTAAACGGAGGTTGCTGGTTAAACTGTTTGAAGAGAAACGATAGTTATAAAGTTTAGGAAGTTATTCTGAGCTTATATAACTCATATGTTAGGCAGTAAGAAAGTGTCAGCTATTTGAACTCAAGCTTCTAATTTGAAAGATTTTGACTACACATTTGTTGGGTTTTTGGACAAAAATTGAATCTTGGGTGACGGCCATATTTTAAAAGTTAATGGAAGCACTGATGGTTGCACGGCTTAAAGGTTCTCAAATCACTGGTTGGTGTCAAAAACAAAATAGTACCAGGCACCTCTCCCCTCTCCAACACAAGCACCCCACTCGTGCTTTATGGGTTACCAGCAATTGTCATTCAAATCTTTATGTCCATTTCATTATCCAGTCGGGGATCTCGCCCGCGATGTGAGGGACAGTGGAACTTCATACTATCATGCATCCTAGATACTTAAATCATTGCACTTGTTCAAGTGTAACAACCACATTCTAATACAGCTCCCCCAAGCACCATCACCTTACTCTTTTCTGCATTCACTTTTAGCCTCCTCCCAAACGCCTCAAGCAATTGATGTGCACCGAACACAACACTTGTGGGAAAGCAGTTGACAATCAATTTTTTCTCCATCCCAAGGAACTAATGAATGCTACCACGCATAAAAATTGTGCCCATGGAAAAAAAATAAGTGATCACAAAATGGCGCAGTAATGGAAAGTGAATACGAGTAAACAACAAAAAAATCCCAAAAGGAATGTTCATCAATGGGTAGGATAACACTACTAAACCCCCAACTCAGGACCAAACAAGTGTTGGTATGCAATGCTTCAATGCCCTAATAGTCATGAGACCACCCTTACTCCCCTTCCAGGTAATGGGGCTGTGCAATCACATTTAGCCCCTCAAAGGTGTTATCGCCATGGCAACCAGGGGGTAAGCGTTGCATCATCCCAGTTCATCCCACAACCATAGGGGGGTGGGGGCAAGCTCCAAACACCCAGTAATACACTATTTTCCTACTTATTCAAGTGAAACCTTAATCGCGGCCACCCCACAGCAATTACGCTCTTTTCTAGATCCATGAACCGCCAATTTCATTCAGGTGTTTCTTCTAAGACAACACAAACAGGCGATATACACAGCTTCTCCCTGGTCATTCTAGGTACTAGTCTCAAAAAATTTATATATAAGCTTTACCAGTACCAATCAGCAGATTCCTCTCCCCTTTTATGGAGTAGAAACTTGCTTGAGATATGTTGATCTCACATACACAGGTTACATTCTACACATGGAGACTGTTTACTTTTGGGTTGCCTAAAGCTTGGTCACAAACAGCAGTTTCCCTACCCTGAGCCAAGCTCATTCAACCTATTCATAGGATTAGGATACAGGAAATTGGGATTACAATTCAATGTATACATTTCTTATATTACTTTCTAGGATGTAAAGTTGAGACGAAGGAGTGGTATTCATACTTTTCCATTTTATGGAGGGGAAGATACACAAGGTACTTATGCCTTCAGCGAGGACATGATACCAGCAGTCTCCTATAATCGTTTGGAAAGAGACATCTAATGACAAAGACAGGGATTACAAATCGGAGGCAGGAGTAGCCCTAAAGGGCTGCTCCTCTAAAAGAAAGCTCCCTTACCACGAAATAATAATCATCTTGATAAGGGTTATCCCTAGGCAGTTGAAGCGTTTGAATAACGCGAAGCCAACTCTTCTCCCGGGGGGTCATAAGTCCGGCGTACTCGTCCATTTGGCGCACTCGATGCCACTCCTCCCATTCAGCATCACTGTCCCGACGGACCCGACCGCGCGAACCAGAAGGTGCATCACAATTCTGAGATCCTCGCTTATCATGGTGAGGCGGGTGTGGAGGAGCACTGCCAAGACAAAGAAAATCGCGACATCACTCTCAAATGCCAATTTGAGAAATGGGGCAAGACAGAAAATTTTATACCACTAAACTATCGTGAATTCACAGCGACTAGAGAGCTCTTCTCTCCTTTCAGTTGTTGCTTATAGCAGTTAAAGCGAGGGGGAGGATCTTGCATACTCAGGGAATTTTATAGCATCCCTCTGTGCTAAGGGTCCATGCAAGAGCTAGGAATGGAAGTTTAATTGCAACAACATCATGTGGAATACATTCAAGTGGGATCATCTCACTCCACAACCACTTATCTCTCCCTCCCTACAGGGTGGATAGTTAAAAAAAAACAGCCTTGCGTGCTGGGCAGTTGTTGCATCAGTGATTGAGCCATGTTTTACAGCAATGTGGCACTACCTCTTACCCAAAGAGATGATCGAATTGCCGTTCATATATATTGGGTTTATGATGAGTGTTGCTCCTGACATGGGGGCCGCCACTGTGGAAGAACCCGGCCTTGTTCCCTCCTGCCCTGTGACTTGCTTGATAAAAGACATTGCCGGGCCTGATCCCCGACTGATAGGAATTGGGACAAGGGTGGCCAAATCCCGGAGACACTCCTTTAAGTTGAGGGTTGAGGCAGTGATAAAGGCCCAAGACATTTCCTACAACAGAAATCATTTCTTTAACCAGATAATTATTAGGATCCAATCTACTTTGATTGAGAGAGTTTCCCTCAATGACCAGAAAAAGTAGTAGGAATCAGAAGATGGAGAAAAAACAAGAACAATTGAGTAGTCATCAAGAAGGCTTTAATACAAACAAAGACAATCAGAGCCTAAAAGTCTACTAGGCTTGCAAATATCCTCAAGAGTTCACAAAGAAAAAAATGTTAAATAAAACAATACCCACAGAGTAAAGTGGGACAACCTAACCAAAGTGGGGGGTTTTGTTTGTTTTTTTAAGGGGGTCATCCTGGTGAGCCGAAAAAATATCTTGGCTTATAAATTAGGCTACAAAACAAAGGCATGGGCCGCCATCAGAGGGAGACCTGCCTCCCCTGGCGCTGGAGAATGGACCTGACCCTAAGAAACGTCAAATAAAATGCGAGCCACTCTCCTCCAGTCTTAGTATACACAAAGCCGCCCTGAGTAGAAGCTGCCCCGCTAATACCATTAAGGTAACACAGGGACTATAAACAAGAATGCGCAGAACAGTCTGGGAAACATCGAGTCGACGCATTCAAATGCAGAGGGAAGCACCCCATCAAATGGCATTGCATTCCGCGAGTGTGCCCAATTCAAGGCGACAGAAAGCTACCAAATGGCTCTTTTTTCTTTTTTTTTAAGAGCTCATCTGGCGACTGCCTACTGGGGCATTAGTCGCCGTATTCAACACTGCCTAGTACTAGGCTACTTTAAAATAAGATGCAAAAAGAACAAAAAATAAAAAATACGGAAAAAGGCAACAAGCAAGCTCCGGCGTGGGAGGAGGTCCGCCTCCCCCCGGCGCAGGAACGTGCAACCTTCTAAAATAACAAAAAAAAACCTAATTAAATAAAGGAGAGAAGGCCGACTTCCTCTCAAAAGTCTATAAGTCAACCAGTCAATGCGCAAGAACTCGTCCCGAGTACAAGGGACAGGCGGTAGTGACACCGCCCATCCCGGTACCAAGATAGGTAACTTGCGCGGAGATCGCCCATACTGGGACATTTAATAAGAATGTGCCGAACAGTCTGGGGGACAACGGTCTTCACAGTAGGGCGCTGGCGAGCGCTCCATCAAATGGCGGTGCATCCCGCGAGTATGTCCAATTCGGAGACTACAGAAAGCAACCTGAAGCCTTCCTGGCATTGGGAAGTAGGTCCATGCGAACAGTAGCAGAGCAATGGCACGCAACTTTAAGTTCCCTTCGACCGTCTCCCATCTTCTTTGCCAAGCAGCCCAATGAGCTGCCCGTATTCCTGCCATGTAGTCGGTGTGAGGAAGAACGAAACGCTGGTCCGGTTGCAGAGTCCGGCGCTCTCATTCCCCGCAATTCCTACATGTCCAGGAAACCAACAGAAGATAATCTCAACATCCGTGGCGTGACAGATACTGCGAACCAGGGGATGCGGAGATTTCAATGCCACGAGAGCACTCAGGGCGCTTTGTGAGTCACTATAAATGACAAGCCGTGAAACAGACGCAGCGCCTGGCAGAGCCCGCTGTCTTCAAATGGAGGGTATACGGCGTGGAAGCCGATCCTCTCTTGGGACTTGGAGCCATCCATATACACTAGCACAGTTCCAGCGTGACACAATGTGCTCCAAAAAGGTCGAGCGCAATACTCCCGGCACTGTAGAAGCTTTGGGAGCAGAGGCGTGTCGACAAATAGCCAAAGGCGGTACCCTCCAGGGCGGCGTCCTGGGCAGAACCAGGGGCGCCACTGGCCCGAGAGATATAACTAGCTCTTAAAGGAATTTTTTAGCCCTAAACACAAGGGGCTTAAGAGTATGACTAGCGTCTCTCAGCGGCATAGGCACCGTCGAAATCAGCTGCGGAGGCAGTGAGAGCTGTCCCCAGCACGACAAGTAGGCTATGAATGGGGGAAGTGGGGAAGGCACCGGTCGCCAGGCGAAGGCTGGTGTGGTGGATCGAATCCACCTTCCGCAATAAACGCTCGGCTGCGGATGCATAAAACTCGCATCCGTAGTCGAGCTTCGAACGAACAAAGGATCGATAAAAAGTAGGGCAGTAGCCCTATCAGCGCCCCAAGCGCTGAACGTCACGGAACAAAGAATATCCATGGCGTGGGTACAGAGATCCTAAGGCTGCGAATATGAGCCTCCCAGGTGAGGTGTCGGTCAAATAACAAGACCAAGGAAACGGTGCGATTCAACCACTTTCAGGCGTACCCCATTGAGAAACAAGTCTGGGTAAGCGTGGAGCCGTGGATGGCGGCAGGAGTGCACCACCTTAGTCATGGCCAAGGAAAACCGAAAGCTGTGCGCTTCGGCATAGCGAGAGACGCGGTTAAATGCCTGTTGGAGTCGACGCTCCAGAGTTGGCATCTGAGCCGCGCCAAAAGAGATTGAAAGATCTTCCACGTAGAGCGTAGCGAGAACATCTTCCGTCAGCACCGAGGTGATGCTGTTGATGGTCAGGGCGATGAGTGCAACACTGAGGATACTTCCCTGAGGGACACCCTCTTCCGGCTGCATTGGGCCGGAGAGGGCCCCCCCCCCCCCCAATTGTACGCGGAATCGACGATCTCGTAAAAATTCAGATATAAAGATTTGGGAGGCGTCTCCTTGCCCCCATTATGTGGAGAGTTTCCATGATACCGTATCGCCATGCGGCATCATAGGCCTTCTCCAAATCGAAAAACACCATGGCGTAGTGCTGTCTACGAAGGAAGGCCTCGCAGACTGCATTTTCCAGTCGGAGCAGAGCATCCGACGTGGAGTGGAACTTGTGGAAGTCAGATGGCCTCCACTGTCCAGAAAAAAATATTTACCAATTTCTCTAACTTGCACACGCAAGAGGTTAGAGAGATTGGGCGGAAACCAGCCGGAGTAGAGTGATCTCTCCCCGGTTTGCGAAAGGCGAGCACAGTAGCGATTCGCCAGGAATCAAGGAGGAGACCCTCCACTCAGATCCTTTTGAACAAATCTAACAGAAAGGCCATGCCTGGCTCACCCAGGTGTCGAAACATGGCGTGCGGGACATGGCCCGGGCGGTGTCCGCGCACGAAGCAAGAGCAGGAAGTAACTCACTCAAAGTAAACCTGTCATTGAAGGGTTCTCCGCCTCTGTAGGCATAATGCTTCTGCTTGAGGGCCGTCTCACACTCGGCCGACCACCACGGGAGTAGTCGGCGTGCAAAATGACCAGACCTTCTAGGAATAGTAGTTAGGCTATCGGCGATGAGGTTGCCGGAGAAGAACTCAACAGCCTCATTTACTGACCTAAACTCCTCGACTGAGATAGAGAATTCAGTCATTTCCTGAAATGCAGACCACCGCGCCCGCGCCAAGCTCCACTGAGGCGGCCTCTCAGGCGGCAGCGGCCCAGAAAATGATATTTGAATGGGAAAGTGATCACTACCTTGGAGGTCATCGACCACCACCGCCATCACATTTAGGACACCCATCTCAAGCTCGTCGATCAGGTCGGCAAGGACTTGAATCCGGGTATTAATAGAGTAGTCTCTCCAGAGGGGATGTCTATCGTTTAGATCTCCGATAAGAGAAAGGCCTCAGCAACCGTGCCACAACGAGGCGGAAGGCGAACCCGTCGAAGTGGGCTGAAGGTGGAATGTACGTCGAAATAACAGTATACCTCCTATCTAGGTGCAGCTACACAGCTACTGCCTGAAAGGAGGTATCTAAAGTGAAGAGAAGAATGGAGACATCATGCTGGGTGTAAATCGCATATCCTCCCGCCAGGCCCCAGTGACATCATCGGGACAAGGGGCAGTATCCGCTCACTAAGCGAGAGAGGAATGCAACTCACTCAATGTAAAATGGTCGTTGAAGGGTTCGCCGCCTCTGAAAGTAAAGTCCAGTTGGCGGCCTCCCGCGACATCACAACACGCATTGAATGCTGGCGGAGCAGCATCCGGGCAAGAGAATGCGTAGAAAGCGGTCGTGAAGGATTCTGCCACGGACGCGGGGTCAGAGATTGCGGTCCCATTGTCCTGAAGAACTTGTCCCAAATCCTTTTGACTCGCTTCCACACCTCTGCTAGAGGGGCCTTCCGGTTTAAGTGAAGATATGTATGCCCGCTGGAAAAAGCGGCGTGCGTGCTTCAAAACATACCAGAACCTAGCCCGAGCTCAATAAAATTGAGCTTAAACTCATCCACATTTAGGACACCTATCGCCAGCTCATCAAGGACCTGGCCCTTGGGATTGATCGAGTAGTCTCCCTTAAGAAGGGTCTACTGTTCAAATCCCCAAGCAGGAGAAAGGGCCTCAGCAACCATGTCATAACGTGGAGGAAGCCCCCCCGCGTCAAAGTCGGATGATGGTGGAATGTACGCAGAAATAACGGTATAACTCCTATCCAGGTGCAGCTGCAACCTAAGCTAACCTACTTTGGAGGATCCACCATCTTCGAGTCACCCAGCATAGCACTGGGTGTGGGCATTGCGGCCATTGGAGGTTTGCGGCCATTTCACCTTAAAGGAAACAGGAGCCATGGTTTTAGCCAGGGCTGGGTGTGAACCCTTTGTGCCACCAGCTGTACCAGAGAAGCGCCCAGGATGAGCAGAACCCGTAGAAGGGTTCCGAATGGGCGCGAAAATGACTGTGCTCATAGGCCTGGAGGGACCAGGAGCAGAGTGTGTCTTTTTTTAAAAATTGAGGTACAAGACGTCCCAGGCAGCACTGGGTGCAGTAGAATCAAATCCTTATCCTCACAAAATGAGAGACGATCCTGGGCCTGAACAACCAGGATTTCTTTCTCCAGGAGAGACACAACACATTGCTTTGAAGAAACGAGATGCGGCTCTCTGCAATTGACACACTTGGCCATACACAATTTGGACTTGTTGTGTGAGGCCTTAGAACAACTTAACACAGACTTCAGGTAACCCCACTTTGCACATACATCTAGAGGAGCAATTAGTATGGCTGAAGCGGCGGCAGAGGTAGTGACTCCACAGCAGTGACACAAATGCCTTCATACAGTAGCAATACCAACCAGCAAGTACCAACTCAGAGAGCTCGTCACAGTTGAACGTGAAGAAGAGTGTAGGGCTGGGTCTCGAGGCCCATCCCTCTTTTCTCATCAGACATACGACTTTGACCGCTCTTTGGTTGACCAGCTCTAAGTTGATGTCATTTATGGAGTAGTCCACGAGTTCCTTTGCTTAAATCACTCATTTCATAGTAGAGTGTGGTGTCACACTCACCAGCATGGCATCAAATGTCCGAAGGGTACTAATCATGACCACCTCAGAGGGACAAGACATTTGCAAGAAGGCTCCCGTCCGAGAAATGGGTCAGCTTCGGCTCTCTACCAATCAGGTTAGCTAGTGCTCTCCTCTGATGGATAGGGTTGCCCTTGGCCAACATGCTGCCATTAGTGGAGCGAATAACCAGAAAGAGTGAAGCTAGCGGGCTCGAAAACGCCAGGTAGTCTCTCAATGAGGGGCCCTGACATAATCAAGGCTCTGCTAGGTGCACTTGCAACTTGGTCTGGGGCCCTCCAACCGGGATAGCATCTTGGCCCGGTCGCTTGATGAAACAGTAGCGCAACCGTCTTCCCCTGAAGCTCCTGCAGAGGGATACGAACCCTTATTCTTTTTGGGAGAGGAAGGTGGGGAATGAATCCGCTTCTCTCCACCTCAGAAAGGAGCCCTTAGGCCAGATGGACCAACCTCCTCAAAATTCTGCTCTTAAATGGAGGTCTTTACTGTCAAAGAGGCACCAGCAGGGGGAAGAGGTCCCTCCTCCTCTTAGGAGCCCTCGGGGGGCCTGAGCCATCTGAGGAGAAGCTTACACAGAAATGGACTCAGGTTTGGTGCTTGGCACCAAGCCCAGATTCGACCCCATGGAAGATCTTGTCTGGGGCCATGTCCATCTCAGGGGGGCCTCCATGGGCCCCCACCCACCTAAGACATCACAGATCCCATTCAAGGTGTCTGTATACTGAGAATGCAGGACATTAGGGGCAATGGACCAACAGACCCTGCTATCCCTTGCCCCCTAAGGGAGTAGGGAGTTGGCCTATCAATGGTGCGAGCAGTCAATTTTGGGCCACCTGCATGCATTCTTGGCAGTGCCCTGTGAAAGTAAATGAGGGACTGTCCTTACAAATGAGAGGGAGTCGCCTGGGCACCTCCAGAGAAGGGGGTGAGGGGCGAGTCTACCACACCTGTATGCCTAGGAGAGGAATAATCCTCCTCTGAGGTTCAAGAGTTTTGATCTAATCACCCAGCACAGTTGCCCTCTCTGCGAGAGTGACTCCTATTGGTAGTGGCTGGCAAACGCCATTAGAAGCCACTCCTCCTGCCCAGTGGCCAGGCAGCCCATCGGCATAGTAGCTCTACCTTAGGCTGGGCATAAATTTAATAGTCAGTGAAAAGATAAGAGGGCATGCAGGGAAGGTAAAGATGGGGATGAGGCAGGTTTTTAAAACCTACCACTTCAAACCACAGCTCAGGGGGGTGGGGGCATTGTCCCCTTCCCCCCAGCCTGGATATGGGATGGTTGTGTGAGATGAAGCTGGTCGGTGTCTGCCCTGCAAAATTAGAGGCAGACCAAAAAAAAGTTGTGAGAGAATGACTAATCAGGGTAGGAAGACAAGGCGCCAGAAAGAAGAGGCTAAGCTGGGGCACAAGGGGGCAATGAAGCCCATCAGCCAGGAAAACATCAGCCAGGGCATATTCTTTACAAATCTATCACATTGCATCACCTGTGACATATAGCCACTAGATCAACCAGACAAAAAATAAAAATCACCTGATGGCCTTAAACCAGAAGCATTCTGCTGATGAAAGGTGGATGAAAGTGTGGTTGGCATCTTGCTTTGAACAATCATGGGTGTCTGAGAATGGAGGATGTTTGAGGGAAGATGGACACTGGGAAAGGGGGCCACATCCCCTTTACGAGGATGGACAGACTGTTTGCAGAGTTGCCTCTCCAAGTCATCGACTCTCATTGTCTTTAAAAAGAAAAAAGAAAATTAAAAATAGAATGTCTTAAGATAATTCAGTTGAAGACATGACACCCTAAATTACAATGGCAAAATGACTACATTAAAATTGGAGTGATTAGTTTACTTAACCAATGCTTTTTACATGGCAAAAATATAAAATAAATATTTACCACATTGGCCTTCACAAAATTATCAAACATGCTTGCAAAGGTTAAGCTCATCCCCATTTTAAACAATGCATTTCTTTTCCTGAGAATTCCCTTTGTTTTTAATGTTGCTCTTTACTGACACTATCTTCAAATGAGCAGAAGAGTAGAAAATAAGAGCAAAAGTTTGCTGGGCTACCAGATGAGAGGGAGTTGTTGATAATAGCTTCAATTCACTTAGGCTAAAGCTAAAAGGAGCAAGTGGTTTTTCTTTTAGGAAAACTGGAGAGTTATAGAGAATAGGCAATAGTTTTCATTTGTCAACCTAAAATAATGACCTACTGGAGCCTTGCTTCCTCTGAGAGCGGGATTAGAATGTTGCCTTTTCAGTTCATCCTCGATCTCACTGACAGTTTTGATTGAAGAATGAATGTCACTCCCAGGAAAGGCCAAGGTTCCAAGTTCGGAGAGAGTGGTGGGAGCTTTATTGGCTCGAAGGAGTGGCAATCCATTTACATTGGATTGTTGCTGCGGGGCCAAATGATTTAGTGGAGAAGATGACAATGGAGAGGAGAAAGGAACAATGTTAGGGAGATGATGCTGAGGCAGATTCTCAAGTCCTGTTAATCTGATGTTAGTTGGACTCCAAATATTGTTACCAGGTGACATGGAGAGTTCATCAGTTTGATGGGAAAGGCCTGTAAGTGGAGAGGAGTCGACAGAACGTTCAAATAAACGTTTCTTCTCAGAACCATTTTCAATAGAGAGGGACTCTAGTGTCTGTTGGAGTTTATGACCATTGTTTATGCTGTAATCATCAGTAGAACCATGCCTCTGCTCTGACAAATCCTCAACATCCTAGAGATAAATGATAAAACAATTTCAAATTCTTCTAAAATTACAAATTGACTTTACTTTTAGATTTCAAAGAGAAGACAAGATACAGCAAGGCTAATTTTAGTAACTAATTTGCTTTCAACATTTGAATGGTCACAACATTGGATATATAAAAAATAGGCAGGTGTTTTTGACCACATTTTTTTTATTATTCTTAAAGAAGATTTTCCAATATAATATGCACTTGACGACTGAACTAAGAATGATATATATAGCTTAAATTTTATATCCAATATCCTAGGTAAATTAAAGGTCTAAAAAAAATATTTAACTAGTGTAAATTTCAAAAAAAGAACAAAATACAAATTAGCCAATGATTTTGTTTAGTACTGCCCTTAAGGGATGTAATAATTATCCTAGTTTCTTTTTATACATTTTTATCTTCTCAATAGAAAATTTATAGGACTTATTTTCCCCCAGTCATTTTAGAAATGGATCCAGTTATTGAGAGGGCTGCTATGTCCAAAATCTTTAACCAAATGGGTACAGACTAGTGTCTTGTTGAACAGAAAAGGATTTAAGTGTCAATCTAAATTGATCTAAAATATTTTAAACAATGCACTTGCATCAAAAAAGGTTAATAGGGTTCTAGCATACATAGCTAGATAATATTTTGAATTTAAATCAAAATATATTATTCCTCCCTTGCTAGAACACCTCCTTTGAAATATGTGGTACAATTCTGGTCTCCATACAAGCAAAAGGACATCGTAATATTGGAATGTGTTAAAAAATTCTGCTCTCCAATTAATTCCCGATCTTAGAAATAGATTGTACTAAAAAAGACTGAGGCACCTCTATTTACTAGTAAGAAGAGTTGGCATATGCACAGGCAAATTATAAATATGTAAAATAGCAAAATAGGTTTACTAATATAAATTATGATATTTGAGATAGATAAAGAAATGGCAAATACATAATGGCTTCAACATTTTTTTTATTATTATTTTAAAAGCCCATCTGGCGACTGCCTACTTGGGCATAAGTCTCACCACTGACTAGTAATAGGCTACTTTAGAATAGCAACATGAAATAAAAAAAGAAGAAGGTAAGAGGCAGGAAGCAAGCTCCAGCATCAGAAAAAACAACCCCCAAAAACAACAGAAAAAGTTAAGGGGAGAAAGCCAGCCTCTTCCAAAAGGTTGATACATCAATGTGCACAAACTTGTCCTGAGTACAAGGGACAGGGGGTAGAGCCGCTGCTAATCCCAGGCCCACGACAGGTAAATAGCGTGAAGATTGCCCAGACTGGGACATTCAACAAGAATGTGCTGAACAGTCTGGGGGACAACGCAGTCTTCACAGTAGGGCGCAGGCGAGCGCTCCATCAAATGGTGGTGTGTCCAATTCGGGGATGACAGAAAGCAACCTGAAGCATTTGCACCATTGGGGGATAGGTACATGGGAACAGATGCAGCGCAATGGCACACAACTTTAAGTTACCCTCAACCATCTCCCATCTTCTTTGCCAAACAGACTGGAGAGCTGCCCATATTTCTACCATGTAGTCGGTGAGGAAGGATTAAAGGCTGGTCCAGTCACCCAGGACTCTTTGGTGCGTTCATTCCTCACAATTCCTACATGACCAGAAACCCAGCAGAAGATAATCAACATCCACCCGGCTTACCAAAACCGTGGTGTCACTGATATCGTGAACCAAGGAATACGGAGAATCCAATACCCTGAGAGCACTCAGGGTGCTTTGTGAGTCGCTATAAATCACAATCCAGTCTCCGAACCGGGAATGTTGCATAATCTCCCGTACCAAGTGGTGTATTGCCACCAGCTCAGTCATGAAGACAGACACAGTGCCTGGCAGAGCCCCCACTGACTTCAAACAGAGGGCATACATTGTGGAAACCAACCCCCTCTTGGAACTTGGAGACATCCGTATATACTAGCACGGTTCCAGCATGACACAAGGTGTGCTCAAAAAAGGTCAAATGACTTGACTTGACTTGACTTGATGTTGAAAGTGGTGAAAGGTGTAGTAGATGTTGATAGTGCTGAAGGAGATTGAAGTTTTGCCCTGGAGCAGAGGGCATCACAGGCATTCTTCTCTTATTTGGCTTTCATGTATTCCTCCGTTTGGTTGGTTCAGCGTCAGCTGACCTTCCTGTAGCGTTAAGCTACTTTTCATTTTTCCTTTTTATTTTTGTCTTGCTTTTTATATAAAATTTGCATAAATATTTCTTCTTTATATATACTTTTTCCTCCGTCGGTTTGAAGAGGGCATTCAAGCCTTTCAATTATGTTTTTGCTAACTCGTAGCCTATGTATTTTTTGTTTACTTTGCTTGTTTTGGTGATTTTTTACATCGCCAATGGGGGGAATTACTCCCCATCTTTCTTCTTGTTTAGCTTTTTCTGTCTATTTATTATTTGGGCACTACGCCTCTTTTGTTTGTCATTTTACGGTTTTATTTTTACTTATTAGTTGTGTGGGCACTACGCCTCTTTTGTTAATTTTGTTGTTGTTTATATTTTAGTTTTAGGAAATCATTGGGCAATACGCCTCTTTTATTTAATTTTGGATTTATTATTATTTGGGTTCTTTCTTATTTTTTTTTGGGGGGGGGGGGTTGGGCACTTCGCCTCTTTTGATCAATTTAGTTTTTCCTAGTTTGGTTTGTTGGGCACTTCGCCTCTTTTACTTTATCTCTCAATTTGGAGTTATTGCTCTTGAGTGTATTTTGTTGAAGCTTCTTAAAGGAACGGTTGTCTTGAGGACTGGTTTATAGCGTCCTGCACGAAAGGTTTGCTAGCTATCTGAACAGGGCTATTTGGTTTTCACGGGAGCACGTTCTTCCACTGGGGAATAGTGCTCTCCTCGTAGCCCGTCCAATAGCATGCTGCGGTATCTCGAGGCCCGCATCTATTTGCGGGAGAATCTCGTTTTCTACCCTTTCCCAGGTCTTTCTCCCTAGCCTTTGAAGGACCATATTCAGTGGCTCAAGTCCTGCTCTTGCGTGCAGTTCCGTCTGCCAAATATGGTCCAGCCTCCTCGCGCTGGTTATAAGCAGGGTAGCCCTGTTCTGAACTCTCTGCATGTGTTTGAGAGAGGTAGAACTGGCCGCCTGCATAACCACCGCGGGGTACACCAGCACTGGACGAACCAGAAGGTTGTAAAGTTTGCTGATGTTTTTTAAGCTGAGATCTTTGAACCTATAAAGTTTTCCAAGTTCTCTTCTGGCTAGGGAGACACGGCTGTTAATGTGCGCCTTGTACCCCGTTGAGGTAAGACGCAGACCCAGTACTTTACCCTCGTTCGAGTATGGGTAAAGTTCGTCTCTGACGATGACATCGTCACGTTTCCGGCGGTTCATAGGGAGGATTTGGAACTTACGGCGGTTTGTTTTTATTTTCCACTTTCTTTCGAAACGATTAATGTTTTCGATTTCGGTAGCTGTCTCCCTTGCTTGAACTCCAGCGTTCCTATAGGAACCGGGGATGATCTGGGTGATGTCGTCTGCAAACTGCAGATACATCACATCCTCCCCAACTGGAGCAGGTAAGTCCAACGTGTACACAATGTACAACAGCGGACTCAGACAGCTACCTTGTGGAACTCCCGCCTCTAGTTCAAACTTGGGTCCTCTGTAGCCCTCGATAGAGATACGGGCTGTTCTTTCCATGATGTAATCACAGAGGACCCTTTCCAGGACCGGGTTTAGCTGGAGGCCTAAGATCTTGTATTGTAGACCTCTCAGCCAAACCTTGTCGAAGGCCTTCTGCACGTCGCGCAACACCACATCTACGTATCTCCCTTCAGCTTTGCAGCGGGCTAGCTTTTCGGTGAGGAGGGCAAGGGCTGTATCAGTCCCCCTCCTCCTGCGAAACCCGTGCTGCTGGGGGTTGTGAGCTTCCAGCTCGGAAAGCTGATCTTGTAGCCTGTTGGCTAGAAGCTTTTCGTAGATTTTACCTACAAACTCTAGAAGGGAAATTGGCCTATAGTCCACCAGTTGATCTGGGGGCTTGTTCCCTTTAGGGATAAAAATGATTTTGGCCATTTTTAGCCCGTCGGGGAAGTAGCCCGTATTCAGGGAAGCATTGAAGATGTTTGTGATTCCCTGAATGATCTGCCGAGGGGCATGTACCAGATTGTTCTTGGTGATGCCCGTCCAGCCTGGTGCCTTTTGCTTGAAGGTTTTCAAGACTTCCATGACCTCTACCGTTGTTATTGGTCGGCCATGGTCCGCCATTTCCCTCCTTTCGTCAACGTAGGCTTGTGGGTGCGTTCAGTGTATGATCTGATTGAGTTCCTCAATCAGATGGTCCTCGAACTCCTGGTCAAATTCCGCATCGTCCTCTGGTGTAATAGAGAAGATATCTTTCCAAAACGTGCGGAATCTCTCCTCCAGAACCGCCGGATCCTCCAAGTAGTCATCGCCCTCCTTGATGCGGGTCTTTCCTCTACTTGGGAGTCCTTTCAATTGTTTTACTAGTCGCCAGAATTTGTCGGGGGCCATCTCGCTGTTCAACCCGGCTATTAGGCTGTTCCAGATTTCAGCCTGTTGTTGGTTTATAGCCTGTTTTAGTTCGTCGCGTAGGCGACGGAGCAGCGAGCTTCGCTCCCGATTTGTACCTGCTCTTCTTATTTCCTCGTACACCTCCCTGTGCTCCCTAGCGATCTCCTTCATCTCTTCCGTCCAACGAGGTTGTGGAAGAGTTTTGTACCCTGTCATGGGTACACACTCGCGGTCAGCCTCAATGATGAGGGCTGTTATCCTTTCCAGTTCCCCGTCGATCTCCTCTAACTTGGCCTCACTTAGGTCGGCTGGTTCGTAAACACCTAGGATTTCTCCGTAGCCTTCCCAGTCGGCCGAGGCGTAGCTCTTGCGGAGAGGGACCGGAATCTGGATCGGAGCGAGTGAGATGGTGGTGAGTATCGCTATATGGTCGCTGGGTACTGTTGGTCCTGGCTCGCTATAGTAATTGAACGGAAAGCCACCACTTGTCATGATTATGTCGGGCTTGGTTGCTGCCCGAGAGGTAATATAGGTCGGAAATTCCGGTCCTATCCTCTGGATGTTTTTACGTCGCATAATCATTTCCAAGTTGTGGCCTCTGTTATTAGTATTACCATAGCCAGCCGTTCGGCATCTGGCGTTGAGGTCTCCCCCAAAGAACACCATCCTGCCGTGGCCAAACAAGGTGTAAAAGTTATTCAATACTCCCGGTGCTGTAAAAGCTTTGGGAGAGGAGGTGTAGGGACAAATAGCCAAAGGTGGTACCCCCTGGGCAGAACCAGGGGCACCACCGGCCCGAGAACTATACCTAGCTCTCAGAGGAGTTTCCTAGCCATAAACCCAAAGGGCTTAGGGTATGACTGCCGTCTCTCAACGGATGTAGTGAGAACTGTTATCGAGTGAGGGAGGTGTCGGGCTTGCATGTGTAGGCGAATAAAGCACTGTGCACAGCATAGAGTGAGTGGCATCTCCCCAGCATCGACAAGTGCGGAAGGCACCGGTCGCCAGGCGAAGGCCAGTGTGGTGGATCGAGTCCACCTTCCGCAATACACTCAGCTGCGGATGGATAAAACTCACATCTATAATAGAGCTTTGAACGAACAAAGGATCAATAAAGAGGTAGGGCAGTAGCCCTATCACCACCCCCAAATGCTGAACGTCATGGAACAAAGAATATCCATGGCATGGGTACAAGAGACCCTAAGGCTGTGAATATGAGTCTCCCAGGTGAGGAGTCGGTCAAAAACAAGACCAAGGATACTGTGAGATTCAACCACTTCCAGGCATACCCCATCGAGAAACGAGTCTGGAAGGAGCTGTGGATGGCTGCAGAAGTGTACCACCTTAGTCTTGGCCAAGGAAAACCAAAACTTGTGCGCTTCAGCATAGCGAGAGACGTGGTTCAATGCCTGTTAGAGTTAACGCTACAGAGTTGGCATCGGGGCAGCACCGAGGTGATGCTGATGATGCTAAGGGCAAAGAATGTAACAGTGAGGACACTTCCCTGTGACACCCTCTTCCTGCTCCATTGTGCCTGAGAGGGCTCCCCCCCCCACCCATACGCAGAATCAACAATCTCGCAAAAATTCAGATATAAAGATCGGGAGGCATCCCCTCGCCCCCATCGTGTGGAGAGTCTCCATAATACTGTATCACCATTTGGTATCATAGGCCTTTTCCAGATCAAAAAACACTGTGGCATAGTGCTGTCTACAAAGGAAGGCAATGCAGATGGCATTTTCCAGTCAGAGCAGAGAATCTGACATGGAGTGGAACTTGCGGAAGCCGCAATGTGCAGAAGACAGATGGTCTCCGCTATCCAGAAAAAAGGTAAATCTAACATTTTCCAATTTCTCCATCAACTCGCACAGCATCATCTACTGACCTAAACACATGACTGAGATAAAGAATTCAGTCATTTCCTGAAATGCAATGCACCACGCCCATGTCAAGCACCACCAGGGTGGGCTCTCGAGCGGCGCAGAAAATGATATTTGAATGGGAAAGTAATCACTACCATGGAGGTCATTGACCACCCTCCAATCAAAATCACAACACTGAGCAGCTGGAGAGAACAAAGATAGATTGAGGCAGGAAACAGAAGGGGTTCTTAGGCAGTGATGCATAAACTCGTCCACATTTAGGACACCCATTTCAAGCTCGTCGATCAGGTGAGAAGGACTTGAACCCTGTGATTAATTGAGTAGTTTCCACAGAGGGGGTGTCTACCATTTAGATCTCCGAGCAAGAGAAAGGGCCTCAACAACTGTGCCATGAAACGGCGGAAGTCCCCTGCATCAAAGCTGGCTGATGGTGGAATGTACGTGGAAATAACAGTATACCTCCTATCTAGGTGCAGCTGCACAGCTACTGCCTGAAAGGAGGTATTTAAAGTGAAGACAAGAACAGAGACATCCTGCCAGGTGTAAATCTCACATCCTCCTGCCCAGCCCCCATACCATGGTGGTAGGGTTGCAAAACCTTTATACCCAGTGAGGGTGGGCAAGGGGCATGCACCCAGCATGGTCTCCTGCAAAAAGATAGCTAACAGGGAATGGGAGGAGATGAGCCTCCACAATTCCTCCCAGTTGGCCCGGAGTCTATGGCAATTCCATTGAAGGAATATGCCCTCCAGGCCAAGCTCAGAGGAGACGTGGGGGCCCTCTTCAAAGAGAAGACCCTCATGGAAATGGGCATATTCTTCCCTGAGGCAGAACTCTGGGCACTGTTGGCCGGACAATGCTTTCATGCAGTAGCGGTACCAACTGCCACGCACAGACTCAGGGAGCTCATCACAATCGAACAGAACAAAAGTGTAGGGGTGGGTCTCAAGGCCCCTCCCTGTTTTTACATCCCACATTCGACCTTGACCGCCCTGTGGTGGGCTAGCTCTAGGGTGATGTCATCTATGGAGTAGTCCATGAGTTACGTTGCATAAACTACTCCTTTCATGAAGTTCATTGTAGAGTGCGGCATCACACCCATGAAGATGCAATCAGGTGTCTGAAGAACACTAAATCTTGTGTCTTGGAGGGATCTGACGCATTTGCCAGAAGGCTCCCATCCAAGAAACAGGTCACCTTTGGCTCCCTAGCAATCACACTAGTTAAAGCTCTCCTCTGATGGATCATGTTACCCTTAGCTAACATGCTGCCATTAGTCGAGTGAATAACAAGAAACCATTTGAAGCCAGTGGGCTAAAAAATGCTGGGTAGTCTCTGAATGAGGGGCCCTGACATAATTGAAGCTATGCTCTGCACACTTGCATTTTTCATCTTTGTCAGGGACTCCCATCCATCCCCGCAGCCCCTGCAGATGGAGAGGAGCCCTGAGTCTTTTTCCTGTTTGTTTTTTTCTTTTTTGGAGAGGTCGATGAATTAACCCACTTCTCCCCTTCATCTGCACGAGCCCCCAGGCTAGATGGACCAGCCTCAGCAAGGTCTTTCTCTTAGATGGAGAAGGTCCCAGTGGTCGCAGGGGCACCAGCCAGAGGAGGAGATCCCTTCCCTCCTTGTAGTCTTGGAGACCTGAGCCATCTGAGGAGGACCTTGCAAAGGGGCAGACTCGGGTAGGTGCTTGGTGGCAAGCCCGGATTCACCCCCATGGAAGGTCCTATCATTTGGGGCTGGGCTACCTCAAGGACCATGTCTATCTCGGGGAAGGGGTTTCCATGTGGCCATCCCCCACTTCTAGGACATCACAGGTCCCATTGGGAGCAGTGTCTCTAGTCAGGTTAGTTCGGGAGGCATCTGCCTCGACCCCCGCTAAGTTCAATATTCGAGCCAGCAGGTCTTTCGAGGGAAGGGGCTGATGGACCCTGTCTTCCCTTTCCAACCTAAGGGGGTTTGCCCTACTGAGCCGCTTCAACGGGGAGCGGCCAGTTATGGGCTGCCTGCTGGCTTTCTTGGCAGTCCCCTAAGACACTAAAGGTAGGGCTGCCAGTGGTAAGATGGTGTCCCATAAAGGTGACTCTAAAGAAGGGGGCAAGGGGGAGCCCCCTGCACCCATAGGCAATAGAGAAGAGTAACCCTCCTCTCCAGTCAATGAGTTTTGGAGGTGCCCCTGCAAAAGCACATAGGGAAGAGGACCTTTATTTTTCAGTGGAGCTGCCCTAGGGCAGCTCCGACGATGGACGAGAGGAAATTACGGGGAGATTTTTTGTTTTTTAATCATTGGGCATGGTGACCCGATTTGTTCGGCAGGATGCAAATGCTAATCACCCCTCGCAGTAGTCTGCTCTGCAAGGGATGAGTAGAAGGCTAGCAGAGCCAGCTGCCTCCATTTTAGACCACCTCTCCCATCTGGTGACCTATCAGCCCCTCAGCATGGCGGCTCAACCTTGGGCATTGTGTAAAATGGATAGAAATTGAAAGGAGAAAGGAAAGGGAAGTAAGGAAGGTGTGGATGGGGATTAAGCAGGTTGTTAAAAACCCACAATACCAAACCGGAGCTCAGGGGTTAGGGAACATTGTCCCCTCCCCCCTCAGCCCCGATCCAGGATAGTTTGCTGAGAAGAAGGTAAGCAGGGAAAGTTGTGGCAGAGGTTGTAGGGGAGAAACACAGGCTGTCTGAAAGAAGAGGCTAAGCTGGGGCCGGATGGGGCACTGAGTCCCATCAGCATGGTGGCCAGGAAGGCAAATCGCCGCACCCCTTACAGGGGTAGCTCCAACAAGCAAGTAAAAGTTTTTACAATGTGCTAGAAGTGTGAAAAGACATACTTTTCTGATTGTCCGGTGGTGACGCTCTGCTTCAGTAAGAGAAGACAATTGTTTGTGATTTTCTTCCCAATCACCTCCAACAGCAGCAGATCCAAATGTCTCATCATTAAGGGCATCAAAATCATCATCATCAAGGTCCTCTTCGTCAACCTATAAAAAACGGTAATATTACAGTTTAAAGACATCAATTGCATATTACTATTAACTAAGGAGAAAATCAGATTGGGAATTGGTGTCAGAAACCTTTTCAAGAGATTGAAGTGGGGACTGGGGAGGGTAGGAGATATGAAAATGAATTCAAATTACATAGTCTATGTTGCATGGAACATGGAAGCCAGAAACAACTAATGGTACTCTTTAGGCCTGGCAGTGGGCTACATAGTATAGGCACTCAATATTTTATAGGTCCATGACAAATTTTCTTAGCAAGCAAAAGATAATCAATTGCAAATACTTGAAATTAAACTAGACAATACCAAAGTTTGCAAATGCAAATGTCTATCCTTAGCTATTGGAAATATCATAAGCAGTTGAAGGTGAGACTAGATAATTATAGAATAGATAATTATAGATAATTATAGAAAGTAATCTGGGAACAGCCTCCCAATACTCAACCTGGCTACTGACAACAGCCTAACTTAATTGTGGTAATGTTGGCAGGGTCTACCGAGCTAATCTAACATTTACCAATTTTGCCATCAACTTGAACACACAAGAAGTTAGAGGTTAGAGAGAATGGGCCAAAAATGGCTGGGGTAGAGTGATCTCTCCCTGGTTTGCAGGAAAGCAAGCACAGTAGCGATTCACCAGGAATCTGGTAGGAGACCCTCTACTCAAATCCTGTTGAACAAATCTAACAGAATGGCCATGCCTCGATCACCTAGGTGTCAAAGCATGGCATACGGGACATCGTCCAGACCAGGTGCAGCGTCTGCGCAGGAAGGGAGAGCTGGAGTGCAACTCAGTCAGAGTAAACTTGTCGTTGAAGGGTTCTTTGCCTCTGGAGGTAAAGTCCAGTCAGCAGCCTTCTGCGACATCACAATGCACATTGAATGCTGGTAGAGCAGCATCCCAGCAAGAGAATGCAGTCGCAAAGGATTTCGCCATAGATGCAGGGTCCAAGACTGAGGTCCCATTCTCCTAGAGAATGGGAAGGGGGTCCTGCAAGAACTTGCCCCATTAAGTGAAGACACCTATGGTCGCCAAGAAGAGCAGGGGGCATGCTTCGAAATATACCTGAACCTAGCCCGACGAAATTCACAGGCAGTGAAATCAGGTGGGCAGCGTTTATAATGGATGTAGGCATAACACTTCTGTTTGAGGGCCGTCTCACACTCTGCTGACCTGCACGGGAGTGGTCTGCATGCAAAACGGCCAGACCTCCTAAGAATAGTAGTTAGGCCCAAGGTGATGAGGTTCCCGGAGAAGAACTCAACAGCCTCATCTATCGACCTAAACTCGTTGACTAAGATAGAGAAATCAGTCATTTCCTGAAATGATAGTCAGGCCCATGCCAAGCACTACCGGGGTGGGCTCTTGGGTGGTAGCAGCGCAGAAAATGATATTTGAATTGGAAAGTGATCACTACCATGGAGGTCATTGATCACCCTGACCCAAAATCAAGCTTGCATCCGGAGAGCACAAAGATAGATAGATAGAGACAGGAAAATGAAGCGTTTCTCGGGCAGTGATGCATAAACTCATCCACATTTAGGACACCCATTTCAAGCTCGTCAATCAGGTCAGTAAGGACTAGAGGATTAATCAAGTAGTCTCCCTAGAAGGGGTGTCTATCGTTTAGATCTCCAAGCATGAGAAGGGGCCTTGGCAACCGTGCCACGATGCGGCGGAAGTCCCCCGAAGATGAAATGTATGCTGAAATAACAGTATACCTCCTATCTAGGTGCAGCTGCACAGCTACTGCCTGAAAGGAGGTATCTAAAGCGAAGAGAAGAATGGAGACATCATGCCGGGTGTAAATCGTACATCCTCCTGCATGGCCCCCATCCCATGATAGTGGGGTCACAAAACCCTTTTACCCTGGGAGGGTGGGCAAAAGGTATCTCCAGCAAAAAGATAGCTAATGGGGAATGGGAGGAGGCAAGCCTCTGCAACTCCTCCCAGTTGGCCCAGAGTCTGCGACAATTACATAGAGGGAAAATGCCTTCCAGGCCTAGCTCAGAGGAGACGCGGGGACCTCTTTGAAGAGATTTCTCAAATACAATGGTTTTCCAGACTGGAGAACCTGAGTCATTACACATTTTTAATTTTACTTTAGCCTTTATGGGCAGCTAATGGATCTCAATCATCAATGGTATAACTATCATGATTAGATACACCCTTAATCAGTCTCACAGCTCTGTTCAAAATATTTTGTAATTTCTTAAGTTGTATCTTCGGTAAGTTACAGTACAGTGAGTTTCAATAATCTAATCTAGCAATTAAACAGTTTATCACAATATTTTTTAGAGCTTTCATCAATATACTTCTTAATAAATGTAATGTTTCTTAGATGATAGCCAGCAATCCTAACCACATTATTCATTTGAACATTGAGGGACAAGTTACGATCTATTAGGACACCTAGATCACATCCTTTCTCCTTAGTATTAACTAAGGTGACATTAACAACCATATTAGTGTCGCCTAGATGACTAATTTTATATTTACTCCCCAGGATTATATACTCATTTTCATTTCATTAAGCTTTAATTGCTTAAGATCCATCCATTCTTTAACAACATAATATTATTCAGTGTAATAACTGTATTGTTAATATTATATATTGAAAAATAGAATAAAGTATCCCTCCAAAACCTTTGATAAACCTATTAGGTAAATACAAAACAATATAGGGTCCAAAACACAGATATGGCCGGATGCGATTCTAGCTTATTTTAGGTGCTACTTTTCAGCGTTTTTCTGCTATCGCACTGGCTAATCACAGATCTGTATTCAGTTTCATCAATGACCAATGAGAAAGCTCTATTTGTTTCAAGGGTTTTTGTGCTTTTTATATTAATCAAAACTAGGTTTTTCTTTTATTTTAGATGTTTTTCCCCTTGTTTCTTTTCTATATATCCTACCTACCCTATGCCTAACATTATTTAGTCTTTTTAATTACTTGTTACTTAATTTTACATTGTTTAATGCTCGATTAAACCATATTTCGGTGTTTTTAATGAAGCCTCACTTCTTAATTCTGACGAAAAAATGATTCCTATTTTTGCTTCCGTATTGATTTCTCTTTGATTTTTTAAAAAGTTTTTTTTACAAACTTCATTTTGATTATTGTTCCAAAAGGATGCATTCAGTATTAGTGTTTTTATTACTATATATATGTAGTTCAAGAAACACAAATTCTCAATTTCGGTAAAAAAAAATCAACACTTTTCCGGCCGTGCGGGTCGTATTTAAATGCCCACCCACGCATTTTGGGGGCCATTCATCAAAATGTCATTTTCTTATGTAGTGTGTTCATTAAATTTTTACCATTTAGGTTCTGTTTTGGTAACTGACAATGATAAATGTGTTGCGTTTCTAGAAGCCCATGGGCTATTAAAATCTACATGCGAGTGTCCTAATTATAAGGCAGAGCTTAGAATGAAAAAAAAATTAGTCTTTTTAATTACTTGTTACTTAATTTTCCATTGTTTAATGCTCGATTAAACCATATTTCAGCATTGTTAACAAAGCCCCACTTCTTAATTCTGACTAAAAAATGACTCATTTGTTTGCTTCCGTATTGATTTCTCTTCTTTGATTTTTTTTAAAAAGAGATTCCACGAGTTCTGGCTCGCCGCCGGTAAACTCTCATTGTTGGGGACGGCTCGCCGCGGGGATGTGCCTATGATGACCCTGAATTTCAATCATTTGAGGGGGGGACTGGGGGGCACAGCCCCCCAGTATAGAAGCGAAAATCGCCATAAACTTCAGCGATTTCATCTCAGAAAAAGTAACTACAAAAAGTAGCCAAATATAGGCTAGGCCTCGGATCCAGCCATACTATACACAATTACCCAAAACACACCCCTGAGGTAGACCCCTATGAAAAATCTCATATGATGAGAGTTTCTAATTTGTACACAATATTTTCTATCTGCTAAATAATTTTTCAAATATTTTGAGGCATCATCCACAATGCCAATAGTTCTCAAATTATCTAAAAGAAACGAGAACAACAGTGTCGGAAGGCAGCACTCAGATCAACCAGAACTAAAATTGCATATTTACCATGCAATCCTATGGATGCAGTTTATAGGGATGATGGGAACTTCCTAAAGGTGTTTTGATGGTAAAATGTTGCAAGTATGGGCGGATGCGATTCTAGCTTATTTTGAGGGTCAGCTTGTTGTTGGGGGACAACTCATCGGAGGAATGGGCCTACAATGATCCTGAGATTTCAATCATTTGGGGGCACAGCCCCCCACAATATATAATCAGAAATCGTCATAAACTTCGTCCATATAGATTTCAGCTTAGAAAAAGTAGCTAGGAAAAATAGGCCAAAATAAGCTAGGACTCGGATCCAGCCATACTCTACACAATTACCATTTTGATTAACATATGATAGATGTTTGTAGGTTTTGTCATCCGTAGATTTTGGGGTATACCGATTTTTGTTGGGATAGTCCTTGCTTAATGGGTTTTTAGATACTCTAACTAGGATAACTTTGATAGGCCCTAGTGGGTTTGGTAAACATGTAGATTGGCAGCACGCTCAAAAAAGTGGATTTTTGTGTGTTTATATTTCGTTCACCCATAACATAACATAACATAATTACACGGATGACAAAAGCCACAAGGGCCTATCAAAGGTCATCCGCCTCCGTCAAAACCCACCCACAAAAAGCACCATCACCAGGGGAAGACAAAATCAAAGTCCCCCACAATATAATATAACATGCCTGAATATTTATGCGCGTTTGAGTCCTAGTTCTGTAAACGTTAAAACATTATTGTATAAACAATTATGATTATAGGTAAATATGTAGATAAGCGGCCCGGCCGATAAAATGTACTATTTTATCCGTGTTCCAAAATGTTTCACGTTTTTGGAGTACATTTATAGGGGACGGCTCGTGGGGGGAAAAACACGATGTGTGGACCGCACTACGATGATCCTGAGTTTCATTAAATTGGGGGAGTCTGGGGGGCATAGCCCCCCCAGTATATAATCCTAATTTTTATAATGTTCTGACGTTTACATAGGTAAATGCTTGGTAATACTTCAGATTCGAGGCGCATGGTAGATGGCGCTGTTAGTCGGCTACAATTTTGGGCTACATCGTATCTCTTATGACATCAGACAGGAGCGTCAGATGTGACAATAATGCGTTATATTTTTTTGTTGTTTTGGGGATTTGTAACTTTTAGTCTATTATTTACTAAATATCTGCGCTCTGCTTGTTTATATTTTTTTTTCTAAGTTAGGTAAGGTTTCTTGATGTCTTTTATTGTTTTTTGTTTTGTTTTCATATTTTTTGTTTACTGCGAATGATAACAGCTTCTTACTGGCAACATCGTAACATAACATAACATAACATAATTACACGGATGACAAAAGCCACAAGGGCCTATCAAAGGTCATCCGCCTCCGTCAAAACCCACCCACAAAAAGCACCATCACCAGGGGAAGACAAAATCAAAGTCCCCCACAATATAAATAGGATTGGTTTTGCAAATGTTTTTCTTTCGTTATTGTGTTTTCGTGCTCTATATGTGCTTCTTTGTTATTCGAATTCGGCTTTACTTTGTATGATCGCGAACAACTTTTAGATTATCTAGAGGCGCATAAACTAATCAAGAAACCTATAAAACTAAGAATTGTTTGTTTTTTCTGCCAGTAAAAAGCTGTTGGGAAGAAAAGAAAAACAGTAAATTCAAGGGGACTGCTCGTGGGGGAGATATCACTGCAGAGGGACCACCCTGCGATGATCCTGAGTTTCAATCAATTGGGGGGGGGGGTCTGCACCCCCCAGTATATACTCATATACAAAAAAATATTACGCCGATATTGTTCACAGCTGACGCTACCGTCTGACGTCATAAGAGATATGCTGTAGCCCAAAATTGTAGCCGACTAACAGCGCCATCTACCGTGTGCCCCAAATCTGAAGTGTTACCAAATTCTTTAACTATAACATGTCAGCGCCTTTAATCGTTTTTCAAATTATAATAGGGGTTGGGGGTGAGGTATGACGTCAGGCGACTCAAACGCGCATGAATATTCAGAAACGGGTGAACGATAATATTTACACAAAATCATTTTTTCCGGTCGGGACGCTCGTCTACATGTTTACCTGATTATATACTGGGGGGCTTGGGCCCCCAGACTCCCCCTAATTGATTGAAACTCAGGATTATCGTAGGGGGGGTCTCTGCAGTGTTTACCACCACATGAGCAGTCCCTTTAAATTTACTCCAAAAACGTGAAACATATTGGAACACGGACGAAATAGTTTATGTCCCATCGTTCGCGCCGCCAATCTACATATTTACCGTGGGGGGGGGGGTTAACATAACATAACATAACATAATTACACAGATGACAAAAGCCACAAGGGCCTATCAAAGGTCATCCGCCTCCGTCAAAACCCACCCACAAAAAGCACCATCACCAGGGGAAGACAAAATCAAAGTCCCCCACAATATAATATAACGGATGACAAAAGCCACAAGGGCTCATCATAGGTCATCCGAGTCAAGCGGCCTCTTTTTCAAGGCACCCAAACTCCCAGGAAAACTACATCCAGAGGATTGCATCCAGAAACAAGGGTATCACCAATCAAGGCTTGTCAAGAACTAAATCATGCAGCTATAGATATATACAAACAATATTAATATATACAAAACTTAGGAACCATCACAACCTTCCCTTCCCATAAACTCATCCAACCTACTCTTAAATACATTTAGATTTGGACTACCTACTACCCTCTGCGGCAATTTGTTCCAGAAGTCTACCACTCTATTGGTGAAAAAATACTTTCTTAAATCCAACCTACACCCTTGCTTTTTAATTTTCAAGTGGTGACCTCTAGTCCGATTTCCATCATCTAACTCAAAAAACTTGCTAACATCCAATTTATCTATCCCGGAAAAAATTTTAAAGAGCTCAATCATATCCCCTCTCACACACCTCCTTTCGAACGAGAACATATTTAACACCCTCAGTCTATCTTCATATTCAAGGTGCCTCAGGGAAGGAATAATCTTTGTTGCCCTCCGTTGCACTGACTCAAGAAGGTTAATATCGTGTCTAAAATGTGGGGACCATGCCTGTATACAGTACTCTAGATGTGGCCTAACATAAGAGTTATAGAGTTTAAGAATAACCTCCTTACTTTTGTAACTGACATTTCTCTTAATAAAACCCAGCACTCTATTTGCCCTATTTCTTGCTTCAATACACTGCTTAGAAAACCTTAATGACTTATCTATTACTACTCCTAGATCTTTCTCATCCTCTACTGAGCTCAGCCAATGCCCATCCATTTCATAGTTAAATTCTCTATTATCTTTTCCCATGTTAATAACTTTGCACTTATCAAGGTTGAAAGTCATTTGCCACTTATGTGCCCAGGATAACAATTTATTTAAGTCCCCCTGCACTTTAAAATTATCATCAATATCTTTAACTACAGCTGCTAATTTGGTATCATCCGCAAAAATTGACACTTTATTATTAACTGCCTCCCCAAGATCGTTTATATAGATGACAAATAATAATGGACCTAGAACTGATCCCTGAGGAACCCCACTGATAACATCCCTCCACTCTGACTTTACACCATTTAGCACTAACCTTTGCTTCCTGTCTTTCAGCCACTCAGCTATCCAATTTGAAACACCCCCACATATCCCAATCATTTTTAATTTATGAACTAGTCTCCTGTGTGGTACCTTATCAAATGCTTTACTAAAATCTAAGTAAATTATATCTACATTCTCTCCTTTATCTACTTGATCTGTTACAAACTCCAGAAAGTCTAGTAAGTTAGTCAAACATGATCTACCTGATCTAAACCCATGCTGAGCATCGCTGATTAACCCCTCCCTCTCTAGATGTTGGCAAATCCCTTTTTTAACTATTTTCTCAAGAATTTTACAGACTACAGGAGTTAGGCTAACCGGTCTAAAGTTATTTGGATCCTCTTTACTACCCTTCTTGAAAATGGGGACTACATTCGCTCTCTTCCAATCATCGGGTATTTCTCCATATTCCAATGACCTAGTATATAACTTGTCCAGAGCTATTGAGATACTTTCTACCCCTTCCTTAAGTATCCTAGAATGAATATTATCAGGGCCGGAGGCCTTGGTAGTATCTAAATCACCTATTAGTCCTTTTATCATCCTCCGATCCACACAAATGTTAGTAAACACCTCTTTTCCTGACCTATGAGTACTATACATAGGACTATTTAGTTTCTCTTTTGTAAATACTGATGCAAAATGACCATTTAGTACCTCAACTATTTCCTCATCAGTTTCTCTCACAAACCCTTCATATTTGATAGGTCCTATTTTAACTCTGCCACACTTGTTATTAGTTTTATAGTAACTAAAGAACTTTCTAGGATCTTTGTTGCTATCCTGAGCTAATTTAATTTCTGACACCCTTTTGTTCTTCTTTATAATCTTATTTAACTCATTCCTAGCCATTCTATAATCACTTAAATTTTGAATATTATTTTCTACCTGTAATTTTTTATATGCCCTTTTCTTCTCTGAAATTTTTCTAGCTATCTCCTGATTCCACCATAATGGTTTCCTACTTTTGTTCCTAATGGCCTTCATTGGGATACATTGTTCTTGGACTACATTTATTATATGCTTGAAAGTATCCCACATCCCATAAGCATTTTTACCTCTGAATTCTATATCCCAGTCTACCAAATTTAGCAAGCTTCGAAGTTTTACATAATCTCCCTTATGAAAATTTGGAACTTTTTCAGCATTCTCAGTTATTTTACCCTTCTCAATTCCCAAGTTAAAACGAACTATCTGATGGTCACTATTTCCCAATGCTTCCCCAACAGTCAATTCTTGAACTAAATGATCACTGTTAGAAAGTACTAAATCTAATATATTGTCCCCCCTCGTTGGCTCATTAACAAATTGATTCAAAAAATTATCCTCAAAGCATTCTATGAACCTGCCACTTGTTCTATCCCTACCTATCATATTTTCCCAGTCCACAGAGTTTAAGTTGAAGTCCCCAATAATAACTGCATCTGTTTCACATCCCTTACTTATTTCCCTTATCATTAGTTCATCTATATCATCAGTCTGCCCAGGTGGCCTGTAAAAAGCTCCCAAATGCACCATTCTATTTTTACTGAACCTAATATCTATCCAAAGTGACTCAACTCCATCCTGCTTTATTGAAGTATTTAAACTTGAAACAATGTTGTTTTTTATATAGATAATTATTCCTCCACCAATCCTACCTGTCCTTTGACTAATGTACATATTATAGCCCTGAAAATCAAATTCACTTATAGTGTCACTAAATTCTATTTCATTAACCCATGATTCAGTAACGCATAATATATCTATATCCTCATTGCTAATATAACTAAATAGCTCATCCTTCTTGTTTCTAAGACTACGAGCATTTGTATAGAAACAATTTAACCCCCCTATCCCTGAAGCACCTCTTGAAACTTGAATGACCTCACCTCTATCGCCTTGGAACCTATTTCTGTTATCTGCCAAGTCCATTCTACTTTCAGTACTATAATGTCCTCTCATAATTCCCTGACCACTATTAGTATCTAGTTTCCCGCCCGCAAAGACCTAATAACACGATCATACTCCTCCCACAACACATCTACCCCCCTCCTACTCAAATGCAGTCCATCCATCGCATACATTTCTTTCATTCCAACAAACCTATCCCACACATCCACAAACATGACACCTTCCATCTCACACATCCTCCTCACATAATCATTCAGCCCAATCGCACGAGACATCCATTCTACCCCAACATCCATTCTTGGAAGCACACCTGTCACAACACCTTTCATTCTACTTTCTTTCACCTTTTCAATCAACCTCTTGTACCTCTCACGTAACTCACATGCACCCACTTTCTTCACATCATTCACTCCTACATGTGTAATCACAACCGCATCCCTTGCACAGCCAGACACCAGCTCCTCATACCTATCAGACAGATCTCTCACTCCAGCACCCGGCAAACACACCCTCAAACCATTCAATCTACTTGCATTCAACTTCCTATCTAAATATCTAACTCGCGAATCACCCATCACAAGCACTTCAGTCAGACTCCTATTCCTAACCCCCACAGACCTAACTCCATCCCCACTCCTATTCTCATTCAAACTACCAGTCACTCGAACTCCACCCCCACCCCCATCAGTCATATCACTTCCAGTTACTTCCTCTCTTAGGGCACTGAATCTATTAGTCAAGCTAATAGGTTCTGTGTCCCTCTGACTCACACACCTATTCTCCCCCTGGCTAACAACCTCAACAGAGGCAACCCTATTCTCACAAAGAACAGGAGAAGCCTCCCTAGCTTCATGTTTCCTAACCACTTTCCACTGTCCCCCATCCTCACTAGGCCTATTTCTAACTAATCTAAGGGGGCTAACTTCACTATCACTAGAACTATCATATCCTACCTCCTCCACCGGCCCTCTACCTTCACCTGAAACATCTAACTGGCCTACTTCACCACCTAACCTATTCCCAAATCTAGGCCTAACACTAAGTTCCCTCCTGGGGGCATAAGCAGTCAAAGTATGAAAATTTCAATAGCTCCCCTCATCTAAATTCACTTGAATATAAATACGGAGAAGCTAAATACAGAGGAATCGCAAATTCAATTTATTGTATAAGGAAATAATTACCGGAAGAGATGGGTCAAATCCAAAGAAACTGTCTGAATCCATAGTATTTCTTAAATAACACCATGGTGTCGTACACTATCAAGTTTATGGAGAGGTATACATTAAATATAAGCGAAAGCTTTTTATTCTTCTTTTCTTATTGTTGATCTAACTCATTGACAGGGGGAGAAAAATAGGAAACCAACCAAAATAATTCCTTGTGTAGGTGCAAAAATCTCGCTGGTAGATTTTAAAAGATAAATTTTTTGGTTTCAATCCTCCCCAAGCTATGTTGCTTCCCGGGTGGACGTCGGCCAGGGAAAGCCCCAACTCCCCACAAGGATGCCCAGTCACGGAGGTAACCTCCCTAGTAAACAGTGTCAGCTTAAAAAGAAGCCGACGAAGATTCGAACAACTGGCCCAGAGATTGCCAGGCAAGCGCGCTAACCACTATACTAGGCGAGAGATAAAAAAAAAATAGATATAAATCATATAGGCCATCTCTTAGATGACCATGGAGAAAGAAGAAATATATAAATTGACTTGGGAAACATTTATGTGTAAACTATGGTGTATAACAAATAAACCAAAAATGGGAGGGGGGAGGTACGCTTTCCTAACTTACAGGTAAACCTTTACTCAGTCAGTTATGTATGGCCTATTTTTGCTGTATCATATTGTGAATGGCTTACCTTTACCAATTTAACCTAATTTAAAATATCTTAGGGTAAGTATAATTAATATTATAAGGTCAATGAAACACAGAGAGTTGTAGCGCGCCGAGAAGTGTACGTGGGTGGTTTGAAAATTCGTTTCAATGAGTCTTTAGAGAACCCGGATTGTGCAGTAGATATGCCGCTCGCCAACTTTTGTCCGGTGACGCAGGAATCCGTTCGAAACTCATCGCACGCTACTCTCGTTCTATGTTTTTTATCGCAACATTTCCTACCTCCATCAACAATGATGCTTAGAATCGGGATTGAAGGTTGCGCTTGGATAACCTATGCAAGCGAAGTTCGTTGACTTAATTAGTTTTAAATACGCTCCATTCTACAAAGATGATTTCTATTCTTGCCGAGAAATACAAACTAAGGGATTAAAAGCTTAGCATGAATGCTTCTATTTTTAAGACTCAGGGTGGCACAGTAGATACGCCTGTGGACAACGGTGTTCCAGGGAAGCGGGAAGCTATTGGCAACTTTTCGTATGCTAATTTCGTTATTTATTATTTCATCGCTACTCTCCTACAACCCCTCTATCGAGAATGATGCCCAGACCAGGGGATGGGGCGCTACCCCTTGGATAACGTATTCAGAAGGTGTTTATCGTCTCTATTTCTTCAAAATACGCTGAACTAAGCCATCTGTAAATTAAGTAAGTAAATATTTCTATGTATTAAGGAAAAAGAAAATAAATCACTGCTAAATAGAGGGAGGAAGTTTTCATTTTTCATGATTTACAAGTAAATATTTACTCTAGGGGTTATCGGTCAATTTTGATATAGCTAGCTTTTACTTCCTAATTTTCAAAAAGTCCAAGTATGACAATATTATAAGGTCACTGAAACATAAACAAAGAAGAGCCGCCTTTCTTTTTTTCTAAGAGGATTTATCTTTAGTTGTTCTCATTGTTTGCCACTGTTTTATATATATATATATATATATATATATATATATATATATATATATATATATATATATATATATATATATATATATATATATATAATCAATTTATTCGCGAAACCAGGTTTCGACTTAAACCTCCGTCATCGTCAATCGCTGGAATACTATTCAAAATTCATGGAGAACTTTGAGAAACACCTCCTCTCCATATCTTACCTATTTCCATAACTTGGTTCCGCTATGTGGACCCTGTATGTGCCACATGGCCTATTAATGATAACGCAATTGATTCTTTCTTCGAATAATTGAATAATATCCAGCCCCACCATTGCATTTAAAGTAAAATGGGAATCCTAAGATTAGCTGTCATCGGATTTAGCGCTGGGCAGATAGCTAGATAGTTTTAATATACCAGATGTCTCAATATCGTGCTAGGTTAATAAAATAATTTCGGGGTCGAGCACTCGGAAAAATGTTTACAGACCCCCTTTTTTTTCGTCCCATACATTGATGTTAAGTGTCAGAATTGTCAGCCTGTTATTCACGTTCTCCATGTTGTTCTTGATCTAGGGTTTCTTAATTGGACCTTTTCCTTACGTTCCTTTTTTTTAAAGTCGGCATTGGACACTTGCTCACATGTGTCCTGATAGAGGGTCACGTTTTGTCTGAGCAGAACTTCCTTGACAGTCTCTTCACCTCTGAAGCATTGAACTCACCTTTATAGGATTAGTTCTTAATTAAAGGAAAGTTTTTGATGAGATTCATATTTGAGAGAGGGGACCTTCTCTTATGAGTAACTTGTGAGATTAATCTCATCATCATCGAGTGGTCCTTTTGCGGCCCGCTTCCCTTTGATGTGGCATCCTTTGTTATGGGCGATTTATGAGTCCGAGGAGTATATAGTCTCCGTCCTTGGCTTTTGGGTCCTCCTCTTATTTGATGCTTCGCCTTAGGTTCTGTTGTCTTCTTGGATGCTGCTTCTCATTCCTTTTACGCTTCTATTCTTGGGTCCGGTTGTTTGTTTTGGGTTTTAAAATAAGAAATTTTTGTTAGGAAAATTTGATGTGGTATATAAGATAGTGGGAAGTAAGTAAAAATGTTGGTTGAGAGAATTTGCCCTGGTGATGAGGACTACTCTTTTCTGTTGTCTTTAATATTCCTTTGTTTTTAATTTTTAAAATGTAAACCTGTTTTGTAGCTTTGTTGTGTATATATTTTGTGTCTCTTCTCGCTTTTGTGCTTTACTTTTCATATGTAATCTTGCAACCCTTATTAAAATTACTTTATTAGTTGTTATTTGTCTATTTATTGATTAAAAGTATATATATACAGAGGTGGGCGTGATTCGAAAAAGTTGTAGTCTGATTATCGATTACCGATTCGCCAGCTCGTCAAGTCCGATTCGATTATCCGATTTGGTTTACAAAAAATCTAAGTCTGATTAGCGATTATCCGATTCAATTAAATTTTTAAATGCGATTCGATATTTTTAAAAGCTACTCGATGTTTTTAAAGCGATTTTCAATTTTTCTAAAGGGCATTTATTCCTTTTTTTTACCCTAAATAAGCCATTTCTAACTAATTCAAAGAGAAACCAAGCTTTTAAGATAAAAAATAAACATTTTATTTTAATTAAAATATAATATAACAAAAATTTAAAATATACAGTACACATTACACAAAATGCACACATTAATACTAATATATTCTCTCAGGGAAAAAATAGAGTCAACTAATAACTTTGTTCCATATATACCTCATCATATTTAAAGTTTTCCACTCTACTCTACTCTACTCTAAGCCCGCCAGCTTAGTCCTCGTCTTCCTCCTCCACGTCGTGGGCCTTCTTGAAGAGGTGGAGGTTGCCCTTAATGAAGACGAGGGCCGCCCTCTTAGGTCTGAGGATGTCCGACCCATAGCTGAACACGCGTTCGACTGAAGCGGAGCTCAGGAGCGGCGTATTATACTTGAGGAAGAGTGTTACCCAAGCATCACGGAACTTGAGCGGGAAAAGATTGGGCGAGAGCACTGGGTTTCCCCTCAGCAGCTTCCTCTCCCCTAACCTTCTCCTTGAGGCTCTCCTCTTGCTGCCCATCCTCCATGATGAATAGGTAGTTCGTGCTGCTGGAGCCTGGCTTGGGTCCCTGCTGGAGGGCAGGGTCCAGGTGCTCGTCAGGCCGGACGAAGGCAAGAAAGTCCCTGATGAGCTTGTCCCTCACCAGGTCGCAGTAGACTCCATTGTCCTGTATCCTGCAGATGGCCCTTACCGTGGCGAGCTTGTGATGGGGTGCAGCAACGTAGCCATCAATAGGTCAAGGCCACAAAGAGGTGGCTGAACCTGCAGTAGAATCGTTTGACCAGCAAGGATAATAATCATTTAATAATAATATAATATAAGAAGCAAAAAGCACTTAATAAGTTTTAACTCACTGCGGTAAAATATAATAATAATAAATAATAATATTATAATATGACTAACCTGCCATCAAAGCCCTTTGTTCCAGGCTGGTGGAAGAGGTGGGCCACCAGGTTCTGGGCATGGACAATGCTGTCGTCGCGTGACAGCGCCCCCAGGGAGTCTTTGAGCACCTCGAGGTGGGAGACAAGGCACCCCATGTATGCCTTCTCCTCGCCCTGAAGTACGTCTAGGAATGCGGCGAGGGGGGCGGTCACCTTGCCGTACTACGACCAGATTTGTACGTCATCTTGCGTGATGTGCGCAAGGCGATGGGGGTGCTGCCGCTGAGAGATCTGGTTCAGGTTGTTTCTCTTAAAGCGGTAGGTGTGTAGCTTATAATGTGGTTAATAATAAGAATAATAGGTTGAACGTGTTTAATGGTGATTAGCCTAGTGTGTCTGAGGGCACCAGTCAACGTAAGAAATTACTTTGGCAATGAATTGATATTGAAAGTTGAATGGATGAGTAAAGGCAGTTCTTCAGGAGGGATATTAATTATAAGTTTTAACAATATATTTATTTGAGAAATAATATATGTATATATATATATATATATATATATATATATATATATATTGTGGGGAAATTCCACGTGGAATGTCTTTTCCAGCACAGAAGCGATGTCCATGCGTTAAAGAAAATTCTAGAATTTGATTGGGCTTTAATTGGTAAGCCTCCCCCACCCCCCATCCACAAGCGGTAGCCTCGAACCGTGTCACCCACAGGCAACCTTTACAGGGGTTAGAATCGCCTGGGCGTGAAGGTTCGAGGCTATTCGAGAGTAGCGCTGGCCAAACACCCCATGTTTCCCCCACCCCTGCGGGGGGGAGCCTCGGATATATAGGGCCCGTCTTCCAGGTGGGAGATACAGAGTTGAGGAGTCCCACCAGGATCCAAGAAGGATTCCCCTTAGTTCCAAGTCAGGTGCTTAACAACGAAGCAAAGTGGCGGCTGAACTTTTCGTGTCGTTGGAATTAGCCCAGCCAGTGAGTTATTTCCATTTGACGATCGCCACCGAGTGATTTTTCCGACTCCACTCATCAACTCTTGAAGAAGCCCTCCTCGCTCCCTCCTCGTCTTCGAGTTGCCGAAATACTCTCCCCTAAACCAGACGTTGCCCCCTCTCCCTTTGGAGAACCGTCATCACGTCAACTTCCCGCTCAGGAGCTCCGAGTGCCCTCACCCTCACGTTTATTGCCTGGGAAAGACATCCGTCTCACCCGGAATCCTCCGTAAGCCAACCCCTCTTCCCCTTCAGTGACCCATTTGAGTTAATCCTCCCCATTGGAATAGTCTCCTGTAACGCATTAATTTCTAACTTCAGAGTCTGATGCATAACTCTGCAATTTGCCCCCTCATTTACCAATATAATTTTGCCCATTGATTCTCTTACTTTATGTAAATAAAATTAGATTTTTGTTAATGCCTCTTTAAATAACCTTGAGCTGTGCCATTGCCGAATTTTTACCTGACCTCGTTTTGCACTCTATTCTCAGTGCTCCGCGCGTCGAAACTCATGGCTTTCCGCCCCTTTTTCGGTTCGCCTTTAAGTTATTAGCCCCTTTCTCATAGATATAATATGGTATTGATATAATATAATATCACACCACAACATATATATATATATATATATATATATATATATATATATATATATATATATATATATATATATATATATAAGTTGAAGTAATATAATATGGGGAGAGCGTAAGTTATAGGTCCTTTACCACAAATTTAAGAATTTGCAGTACGACAATTGTATGGTTATGAAAACAGGCAACGTCTGGTCAATGAATGGAAAATGTACTTAAAAATTGTGATGAAGATGATGACAATTATTAAATAGAACAATGGGCGATTGATAATTGAGGGTAATGCGAAATTTATAATGTATAAATAGCGTGAGATGAATTAATTCTAGGGTAAACGAAAATTATATGATAATTAGTTCTGGGGTGTAAGAAATTCTATGATAATGATTTGGGGTGAAGGAAAAATCTATGCTAATGGTTAACGTGAATCTTGGGGTCTTTAATTGGCAGAATACACAGAATTATTTTAAGTTTGACAAAAAGGGGGAAACCAAACTAAGAATTGTACTTAAATTTTGACCAACCTGTTAATAGCGGGAGCACAATCGAAACGGGACACTTTCTGTATTTGCGTGCGCATGGTTAAAGGAAATGTTGCCATTTTATACATTTCCTGATATAACTATATATATATATATATATATATATATATATATATACATATTGTTTGGGGGAAATTTATTACATTTTGTAGGGGTTAAACCACTACAATACTCTCCCACCGGAGGAAAAAATCGCCCTACACAAAAAAATTACATTGATATTTAGTTCATATATCGGCGGGGTCTCCTTGCAAGGCGTCCAGAACGTGTCACTGTGCCTTGTGGCTGAAACAGATTGCGGGCCGAATGATTAGCAGTGCCACTCGATAGAAGCGAGAGACTGTCGCGATCGAGGGCAGGCGGGGCGTTAGACTTCCGTTCTGTACCTCTTAGACTGGCATCAGTCCGTGGCTGAGTGTTGGTAGGCTCTACTGCTTGTGACGAGGGCTCCTGCAACAAAATGGGAGACGGCTTCAAGCGAGGGGAATTGGAGGGTGCAGGATAGGAAGTTGGAGAATTGGGTGTTGGAGAGTTATTAGTAAAATATAAAGGTAGTAACTGTTCCACGTGAACGGCCTCTATGAAAGCGGCTTTAAGCCGATCGATTGAAATAGGACACTTGCTGTATTTGCGTGCGCATGGTGAAAGGAAATGTTGCAATTTTATACATTTCCTGATATAACTACATATATACATATTGTTTTGAGGAAATTTAAATACAATTTGTAGGGGGGGGGAACTACTACACCTTTGTCCAAGTTAACACCTCGGTCAGCAGCCACTTGTAGACGTCGTGGCTAGAATTGTACCTGGTAACAGCAGGGGTAACAAGTTTTTTGCCCAAAGCGGATTTAATGCCATTGGTGGTCAATGTCTTTCTATTCTGGGCGTTTCACACGCTCTGGGCCTTGGTGGCCCAGAGCCCAGAGCCCAGAGCCTTGGTGGTATACCCGCCCCTAATAATCCTACGCCTAAACATCATCAATAAAATACATAACACCAATATGTACAACAACACAAAATGATGGTTACCCAACTATTTGGCGGTATACCTACTCATGTAAAATTTGCTGTCCAGATATTAAATATAAAAAACTTCACAAACCTTGTCCTTCAAGGGTTTCTACTATCCTCGCATCCCTTAACCTCTGTATTACATACCCACAACACACTCATCTAAGATACACATACCTTCATAAGCAGAAGATTGAACTTTGAAATATAAACATCGAAACAAAGACCCATCTCCTACAACTCAACCTCTACACAGCTGGTTTAACTACAACAGACTCAAAATAGCCCCAACTAAGTATATGATCACCCACCTCCGCCGCGATACATGCGAAAACCAATAATCGTCTCACCTAATATATGTAGAAATCACTCCATACCACAAATTCATAATACTTGGCCTAAGATACAGTACCTCCATGACATTCAAATGGAATTTCAAAAACATCAAAACCAAGATTTATGCCCTCAAATCACTCGGACAAGATAACCTAAAATCAATGTTTACAAATAGTTTATACCCTCAACAATGGACTCTACAAACCTTGCTTTAGTCCCTACTCTCTCTAAGATATTCATCAATAATATCCATATAATATAAAACTGAGCCCTAAAAACAATCACAGGCTTACTCATCTACTACACCCACATACCACTTACACTCTAAAGCCAAATTCCTCTAGGTGGAGGATTACCTTAACATGAGAAACATACAAATACTATGCCCAGGTTCCTCAATCCCCAAACACTCATTACATTACATGACAGAACAGCCACTTCCACAAAGAAGTATTAAGATAGCAATTAATTTATACAACATTAGAGATAAACTATCAATTTACGACTTGTTTTCGTTCTATTCAAATATGTGGCGGATACGAGACTTACGGGCGAACTTCAGGCCAGTATAAGAGAGAATAGGAAGGGAGTAGGCTACTGAGGTGGTTTCGGTCTCTGTACCGCTAGTATGGGCAGCCCAAAGCCGTCTCCTGTATGGGAGAGGAGGTGGGGGTAACGGGAGCATGGACGTTGATAAAGGAGAAGATCAGGGAGAATGAGCGGAGGTCCATGTTAAAGGAAAGTATAGGTGGTTGCAGAGACTAACGGGGGAGTAGAGAAGCCAAATCCCATGTCATAATTTGGGGGGCTAATGGACGAGAGTCGAAGATATAAGGTTTGGTGGCAAGGTGTAAGTTATTTTTATGTAAGTGTGTTTGACCTCCAATTGACGCATATCGGGCTTTGCAAGATTTTATTAAATTCGTTTTTTTTTTAATCTTTCGAGAGGTTTATTTATGTGATAGAAAGTGTTCCGTGAAACGAACTTAAAGTTCTACTTTTCCAGCATGTCTCATTAAAACGCCTTTTCCATTGTGTGCAGGTGTATCGAGAGGGAAGTGAGAAGAATCGAGATCTCTGCTCACCTGCGCGCGGGCCACATGTTCGACACTGCCAAACGGATCAACGACAGCCGACTGGTCATCCACAGAGTCGAGGGAAAGCTCAAGAACGGGGAAGACCTCAAAGATCAACCTCGTTCAGGCACACCTAAAGTTGTCAACCGTTTGGCTGTGAGATAGGCCTTTGAAAGTGCTGCCATTGGTGGGATTGAAACCGGCTGCCACAATCAGTCATGATTGTTGAGGGAACACCAAAACAAGCAACCCATGATGAGACGAAGGCTCGAGTGACAGTGAAAGCTCTGATGTCCGAGATAGGAACTGCCTCTGGCCAGTGAGTAAAACGATCGATCATTGTGAGAAGATAATTGCAACCACGGGAGTAAGGAAGAGGGCCTACTAGATTGACGTGAACGGCGTCAAAACGCGCCCAAGGAAGAGGAAAAGGGACTGAAGGAGCTTTTGTGTGGCGATGGACTTTGGCGCGCTGGCATGGCAAGCATGAGAGAGTCCATTTTGCCACGTCGGCATTAATACTTGGCCAAAAAAAAGCGTTGGGCAACGAGCTTGCGTGTGCCATTGGCACCAGGATGAGAGAGACCGTGAATTTAGTCGAAAATGTGTCGACGGTAATCTAGAGGAATGAGAGGACGGGGACAGTCAGGCAATGAATAGTCAACCAGGATGCGCCTGGAAGGACTGTCCGGCAAGTCGATCTCGCGAACGACGAGTTGAGAAGAGTGACGCAGTGTTTGCGTGTCTTCATCTTGTTCCTGGGCAAGCGTTATTGCTGCATGATCGATGGGCGCAATGTAGGAGAGTTGAGTGCCTGAAATCTTTAAAATGGGAGAGAGCGCGTCCGGTACGACGTTTGAAGAACCAGGAACGTAGCGAATATATTTCGTCATCTGCATGATAAAGTCAAGTTGACGATTTTTTTTTTTAAGAGCTCATCTGGCGACTACCTGCATGGGCATTGGTCGCCGTATTAAATCTGGACTAGTTCTAGGCTACTTTAAAAATAAAATTAAAGAAACGAAAAAAACACCCCAAATGGGGGAAAGGAAGCAAGCTCCTGCGTCGGGGGGAGGTCCCCCCGGCGCAGGAGCGTGCAACCTAAAGGAAAGAAAGAAAAAAAAACAAATGTAAAAACAAAAAGAAACAAAAAAAACAAACCCTGCTTAAATAATAGGGAGAAGGCGGTCCTCCCCCAAAAAGTAAACAGTCGATGTGCACGCACTCATCCCGAGTACAAGGGACAGGCGGTAGCGACCCCGCCAAACCCGGTACCAGGACAGGTGTCGTGAGCAAAGATCACCCAGACTGAGGCATTCGACAAGAATGTGCTGAACAGTCTGGGGGACGAGGCAGTCGTTGCAATAGGGCGGAGGCGAGCGCTCCATCAAATAGCGATGCGTCACACGAGTGTGCCCGATTCGGAGAGGACAAAAAGCAACCTGAAGCCGCCGCGACATTGAGGGATAGGTTCATGGGAACAGTCGCGGCGCAATGTCACGCAACTTTAAGTTCCCTTCGACCGTCTCCCATCTTCTTGGCCAAGCAATCCGAAGAGCTGCCCGTATTCCTGCCATATAGTCGGTGTGAGGAAGAGCGAAACGCTGGTCCGGTCGCAGAGTCCTCGCGGACTCTTTGGCGCCCTCATCGGTGCGCTCATTCCCCGCAATTCCTACATGTCCAGGAACCCAGCAGAAGATAATCTCGACATCTGCCCTGCTCGCCAAAACCGTGGCGTCACGGATATCGCGAACCAAGAGAAGCGGAGATTCCAATGCCCCGAGAGCACTCAGGGCGCTTTGTGAGTCGCTATAGATCACAATCCGGTCTCCGAACCAGGCACGTCGCGAAATCTCCCGTACCGAGTGGTGTATTGCCACTAGCTCGGCCGCGAAGACAGACGCAGCGCCTGGTAGAGCCCCGCTGACTTCAAACAGAGGAAATACGGCGTGGCAGCTGACCCCCTCTTGGGACTTGGAGCCATCCGTATACAATGGCACGGTTCCAGCGCAACACGATGTGTGCTCCAAAAAGGTCGAACGCAATACTCCCGGCGCAGTACAAGCTTTGGGAGCAGAGGCGTGGTGACAAATAGCCAAATGTGGTACCCTCCAGGGTGGCGTCCTGGGCAGAACCAGGGGCGCCACCGGCCCGAGAGCTACATCTACCTCTCGAAGGAGTTTCCTGGCCCTAAACCCAAAGGGCTTAGGGTATGACTGGCGTCTTTCGGCGGCATAGGCACCATCAAGATCAGCTGCGGATGCAGTGAGAACTGTTGGCAACTGAGGGAGGCGCCAGGTTCGCGCGTACAGGCGAATGATGCACTGCACACGGAGCAGAGCGAGTGGCATCTCCCCAGCATCGACCAACAGGCTCTCAATGGGGGAAGTGCGGAAGGCACCAGTCGCAAGGCGTAGGCCGGTGTGGTGGATCGAATCCACCTTCCGCAATAAACGCTCGGAGCGGATGCATAAAACTCGCATCCGTTTTCAAGCTTCGAGCGAACAAAGGATCGATAAAAAAGCAGGGCAGTAGCCCTATCAGCGCCCCAAGCGCTGAACGTTACGGAACGGAGAATGTCCATGGTGCGGGTACAAGAGACCCTAAGGCTGCGAATATGAGCCTCCCAGGTGAGGCGTCGGTCGAATAGAAGACCAAGGAAACGGTGCGACTCAACCACATCCAGGCGCACCCCATTAAGAAACAAATCTGGGTCGGGGTGAAGCCGTGGTTGGCGGCAGAAGTGCACCACCTTAATCTTGGCCAAAGAAAAACGAAACCTGTGCGCTTCGGCATAGCGAGAGACGCGGTTCAATGCCTGTTGGACTCGACGCTACAGAGTTGGCATCTGGGCCGCGCCAAAAGAGATCGAAAGGTCGTCCACGTAGAGCGTAGCGAGAACCTCCTTCGGCAGCACCGAGGTGATGCCATTGATGCTCAGGGCAAAGAGTGTGACACTGAGGATACTTCCCTGCGGGAAACCCTCTTCCTGCTCCATTGGGCCGGAGAGGGCTCCCCCCACCCGTACGCGGAATCGACGATCTCGCAAAAATTCAGATATAAACATTGGGAGGAGTCCCCTCGCCCCCATCGTGTGGAGAGTCTCCATGATACCGTATCTCCATGTGGTATCATAGGCCTTCTCCAGATCAAAAAACACCGTGGCGTAGTGCTGTCTATAAGGAAAAGCCTCGCAGACGGCATTTTCCAGTCGGAGCAGAGCATCCGAGGTGGAGTGGAACTTGCGGAAGCCGCACTGTGCGGAAGACAGATGGCCTCCGCTGTCCAGGAAAAAGGCTAACCTAACATTTACCAATTTCTCCATCAACCTGCACACGCAAGAGGTTAGAGAGATTGGGCGTAAACCGGTCGGAGTAGAGTGATCTCTCCCCGGATTGCCAAAGGCGAGCACAGTAGTGATTCGCCAGGAGTCTGGGAGAAGACCTTCCACCCAGATACTGTTGAACAAATCTAACAGAAAGGCCCTGCCTCGCTTACCCAGGTGTCGAAGCATGGCGTAAGGGACATCGTCCGGACCATGGGCGGTGTCCGCGCACGAAGCGAGAGCGGAACGACCCTCACTCACAGTAAACTTGTCATTGAAGGGTTCTCCGCCTTTAGAGGTAAAGTCCAGGCGGTGGCCTTCCGCGACATAACGACGTGCATTGAATGCTGGCGGAGCAACATCCCGGCTAGAGAATCCGGAAAAAGCAGTTGCTAAGGATTCCGCCACGGACGCGTGGTCCGAGATTGCGGTCCCATTCTCCTGGAGAACGGGAGGGTGGTCCTGCGAGAACTTGCCCCGAATCCTTTTGACTCCCTTCCACACCTCAGCTAAAGGGGTCTTCCCGTTAAGTGAAGACGCGTAAGCCCTAAGAAGAGCGGCGGGCGTGCTTCGAAATATACCGGAACCTAGCCCTAGCCCGACGAAATTCAGCGACAGTGAAATCGTTCGGGTGGCGCTTATAGCGCATGTAGGCATAACTCTTCTGTTTGAGGGCCGTCTTACACTCGGCTGACCACCATTGGAGTGGTCGGCGTGCAAAACGGTCAGACGTCCTAGGGAAAGTAGTCAGGCCCACGGCGATGAGGTTGCCGGAGAAGAACTCAACGGCCTCATCTACCGACCTAAACTCCTCGACTGAGATAGAGAATTTATTTCTTTCCTGAAATGCAGGCCACCGCACCCGCGCCAAGCACCACCGAGGTGGTCTCTCAGGCGGGCAGTTGCCCTGAAAATGATATTTGAATGGGAAAGTGATCACTACCATGGAGGTCATCGACCACATTGCTTCGAAGAAGCAGGGTGCGGCTCTCTGCAATTGACACACTCGGCCACACACGATTTGGACTTATCGTGTGCGACCTTGGAGCAATTTACACAGACTTCAGGGGACCCCGACTTTGCACGTCTACATGAGCGATTCGTATGGCCGAAGCGGTGACAGTAATAGCACCGCCGCGGCAGTGGCACGAATGCCTTCACGCGGTAGCGGTACCAACCGGCACGCACCGACTCAGGGAGCTTGTCACAGTTGAACGTGACGAAGAGTATAGGGGTGGGTCTCGAGGCCCCTTCCTGTTTTCTGATCACACGTTCGATCTTGACCGCCCCATGGTCGGCCAGCTCTAGGGTGATGTCCTCAATGGAGTAGTCAACGAGTTCCCTCCCATAAACTACTCCTTTCACAAAGTTCATGGTAGAGTGCGGCGTCACACTCCCCGGGGTGCCATGAAGTGGTGTCCGAAGAGCACTTATCTAAGCCGCCTCGGCGGGATTCGCCAGAAGGCTCCCGTCCAAGAAATGGGTCACCTTCGGCTCTCTACCAATTGCACTAGCTAATCCTCTCCTCTGATGGATCATGTTGCACTTGGACAACATGGTGCCATCAGTAGAGCGAATAACAAGGAAGCGTTTGAAGCCAGCGGGCTCGAAAACGCCAGGTAACCTCTGAATCAGGGGCGCCGATGTCATCGAGGCTCCGCCCTGTGCACTCCTGGTGTTAGTTTTAGTCAGGGGCTCCGCACACGGGGGGCTAGAGGGGCCGGATGTGCCGATCTTGGCTTGGTCGCCTACCAAAGTGGCAGCAGACCCATCCGTCCCCGCAGCCCCCGCGGATGGAGAGGAGCCCCGAGTCTTCTTTGTCTTTTTAGTCTTTTTATTTTTTACAATTGTGTGCAAGTAGTTAAGGTCAAAATTTACGTTTATAGCTCTTTCTGGAGTGTTCAACTTCAGGACTATCGCGTTTGATGCTCCAACAATAGTCAGCTATCATATGTACATCCCATCTACCCTGATAACGTTCTTCCATAACCTTCAAATCTTGGTGAAATCGTTCACCTTGCTCGTCGCTAACAGCACCAAGATCATCCGGAAAGCTGGCAAGATGGCAATGCAGAAAATGTAGTCTAATACCCATGTTGCAACCAAGCACCTTGTAGCTCTCCAATAGATTCTGAACAATTTTTGTGTAATTACTTGCACGTGTATTTCCAAGAAAGTTCTTGACGACGTCTTTGAATGATAACCAAGCATTCTTCTCAAGGTTTGACATAGTCCCGGGGAACTGTTCATCTTTGATGAACTGTCAAATCTGTGGACCATCAAACACACCGGCCTTGATTTTTTCAATTGACAGACCAGGAAATGTCAAGATGATGTACTTAAAACAGTCGCCATCAGTTGACAATGCCTTTACAAACTGCTTTTGAGACCTAGTTTTATGTGCAGAGGTGGAAATATTATATTCTTCCTGTCAACAATTGGCTCATGTAGAATGTTGGGATCTCCAGGTTTAAGATCAGATCTTGGAAGCCAATTCGTCTCAACCCAATGCTTCCCTCGAGCTCTGCTATCCCACATACAGAGAAAGCAGGGATACTTTGTGTACCTACGTTGCTAACCAAGAAGGAAGCACACCCTTTTAAGGTCAACACAGATGAGCCAATTGTGTTTGTTATATTGCAATAAATCAATGACCCTCTTTATATCTCCATGTTATTCACGAAGACAGACAGAATGCCCAATAGGGACTGCACCAAATAAATTGCTATTATGTAGAAGGACACACTTCAAGCTCCGCTTTGAGCTGTCAATAAACATTCGCCATTCATTTGGATTGTAGATTGAAAGCCCTAATTCCTTCAGTAAACTAGGAATGTTATGGCAATACACAAAGCCGCTGTCTCTTCGAAAGTGCTGCAGAAATGTACTTTCTGTGGGTCGAAAGTAAGATACTTTTGCTCCTTGTTCAAGTAAGTTTTTCTCATTCATTCTTGATGCTAGGATTTCTGAAGCTTTTTTTTGATAGGCCCAAAACACGTGCCAAATCATTCAACTCGTGCTGATCAAATCCCCTACGAACTGAATCCTCGTGAATTTCGAAATCCTCATCATTGCCGTCACTGCGTTCGTCAACATCACTCAGATCTTCTAGAGGAGGTATTTGTTCGAAAACTGGCACTGGAATTTCATCTGAATGAGGCATTGGCCTTATAGCTGACGGTAGATTAGGATATTTTATTTTACTTTTATTTTCTTTTTAAATCCTGATGTTTTCACTAAAGAAATGTAAGTCTGTGCAATGCTCCTTTTGCTCTCGCCAAACCATGGGGTTACCAAATGGCAACCTTTCGCATGTTCCTTTGTTCCACATGCGTAAGCTCTCGACACTCTGCCTGCACACTTTATCGAGGGCCAATGGCTTGTTTTGATCACCGAGTTTTACTTTAAAATATGTTAAATATGCTTGTTTGACAAATGCACTGATGTTTGCACTCTGACTTGGAATGGGGAAACTGCCACAAATGTAGCAGAAGGAGTCAAGGTTGTTTAGGCATTTACGACGAGAAGTTGCAGGAGCAGACATGATCTGAAACAAAGGAAATATATACATATGGAAATAAAACACTAAGATGGAATAGTTACCAGCTTTGAAAGCTTCAAAAACAGCATATAACGAAATAGAACGTACAACGCACACCTCTCACCGCACTGTCTCAATGGTGACTGCACAAACAAGTTGCCACGTAGCTGTAGATGAATTCAATCGTAATCAGCTGGTAAATCTTATTACAGCTAAGCAGTGGAATTTTACTTCTCTGGGGGGTAAGCTGTGGAGAAAAAAAATAGACGTGCTAGAAAAAAACTGACTAGAAATTTGGAATCAGCATGCTAATTTTAGTCTAAATCAGCACAAAAATCTAACTCAACAGAATTTTTTTTTTCAAATTGCTCCCCGGTGTAATTTATACATAAAATTGAATAGAAATGGTTAAAATTAAATGGAAAAATAATTGGATAATTTAACATTGGATTTAAAAAGGAAAGTATGCTAATATTTTATAGGAATGCCAGAGGGCATTGCTATACAGCTTAGTTAGCTGCTTCATTGTTGGCATTCCAACATAGGAGATCAAACAGCAGAAGGTAACAAGCTTATTTTGTAACGTCGTAAGCTCATACAAGAACAATCAGATATAGCGGATCAAAGGCTTGGTATGGGAGTAGAAGCACTATGCAAAAATCGTTCTTTTATAATCATTGAACAGTACGAATTCTCTAGAAGAGAGGAGGCAGAGAGTACAGAGGGTCTTCCCTATAGTGTACATGCATTTCTTCCGTGCATGATGAGTACACGGGGAAAGGTAGAAGGAAAAATTACGCCGAGGCATCGTCTCCACCACAACTACGGCAGACGAGCTATGGAGTGAACAGGACACGTCAGTTATGGTAGCTGTGTCCTGAGAGTGGGTGGGCGCATGGTTAAATAACAGATATGAGAACCTTAGTCTGCTTTAGAGACTTCAATCCTTGCACAAGATGATTAAAGATGATTATTGGTGATATTATAGAGGGAGGAACACCAGAAAAATTCTGATTCTTTGTAGGCTGAGGGAATGGAAGTTCCGAAAAGTGGGGGGCTACTGTCTTTGAGAGATGTCAGTAATCATCAGTGGAGGGGGAAAATTGACCCCAGTAAGGCGGGGGGGCTGAAGATGTGGGCATTCGGCAGAAACGGAGGAAAGTCTCTGCATAGGGGAAGGCAGACCTATCCGATTGAGAATATATGTTGCATTTTATGGGGAGGCTGGTTACTGGATAGTAGAGAAATAACCGTCTCGCTATTCGATAACCCCAATTCAGAAGAGCTTCACGGTAGAAAAGGGGCGAAGGTGATGCGGAGTTGATCACCACCAAATTCAAGTTTGGACTGTTCCAAATGCATTACCGTGTCGAAGAAACGCGGGGCGTTCAGCGCCCAAAGCAGTATGAAGCAGGTGGCTTATAGGTTAAAAGCGGATAGGGTGGCGAGAATAAGTTATGAAACTGGAGGTTTCCATGAGAGCTTGTTATTGAAGAAGAGGCTTAAAAACCTCACGGGTTGCTTCGCCGGTATTAGATCCCCAGATATAAATAAGGTCGGAATTTCGGCGTCATTTTCGACGAGGGCGATAGAGGATACTTGTGGACGAAGAAGGAAAATCGCTGAAAAACAGACGACCATCTGAAGAAACCTACCACTGTGTTAAATTACTAGGTCGTCAGCGTATAGTGTGCTTTTAATTAGGTGGAGAAGAGCGGAAGTAATCGTGTTCATCACAACTAAGAAAAATAACACGCTTAAGACCGAACCCTTAGGAACGCCCTCATCGTATGATATGATGTTGGAGTAAGAAGAGCCTATACGAACAGACAAAGAACGGTTGCCTTATAACTGAAAATGAAAGTGCCGGTGTTGCACTATGGCGCGACAATGTCTATTGGACATCGTGGCTAAATCGGTGAAGGGCATCTTTAACATTGCGGAATCGGCGGACACAAGATTGACATGCTAGGAATGGGACTCAGTGGTGTAGATAGGGATTTGTAGGCCCGAGGGCATTATCTCCTTGGGCCCCCCAACATACGAATTTTTTATATCATGAATGATATGAAAACAACTACTCCTGCAATAATTTTTCTTAATTTTTAAGGATACACATGATTCATAGAACAATAAAAATGCCCAAAGAATACAGAGAAACATAAAAATTTGAAACTCCTGATTTAGACTGATTATAAAACAGAGCCTGTCGCAACGGCATCACAAAAATTTCACTTTTAAGTAACTTCTTATACTTTGCTTGACTAATGCTTGAGCTAATATACGTCTATATTTTTATGGGCCTCTATATTTAACCGTTTTATTAACTGTTTTTGTCATTCAAAAAGGGCTGGGACACACGTTTGGGGTAACTTTTAAATTTGTGCCCCCTTGGGCCTCCCCTTAGCTACGCCACTGATGAGACTGTCCGTGTAAGGAGGGACGCAATGTCACCATCCTCTCCAGTAGAATGACATGTCCGAGGGATCTCAGTCCGGCTTAGGCATCCCATATGCCAGGACGAGGGTAAACTAATCTCCAGCAAAATACGTTTACCAGATCCAGGAGGAAGTGGGGAGCCAATACGTAGAGGTGTTGGGTGAATAAATAGGCATGACTCATATCTTCTATAAAGAAGAGCCTATTCTAGTCACCATCACTAGCAGGACTTTGAAATTGAGGCGAAGTGGAGGCCAGCCTCTAGACAACAACTCTTTCAAATGTGAATGGGGTGCAGTCCCTTAGAAACCAGTGGCCGTGAGTTATCGGGTTTTCCCATCTCGCTGCAATTTTGTCGTCAAAAATTGCTGGGTGAGGAGGGGCTATAAATCTCACAGGCAGGCGCTTCCAATAGGAACACAAGCCTCTTTGAGACTTTTTAGAATAACTTTGTTTGGTTAATCTATGTTTTAGATTGAAGAAGACGAATGTGGTAGTATCGGCGAGTTGCGCGCTATCAGGGAACTGCAATTGAGTGTATTATGACACAAGATTAGTAAAGAGTGGAGAAATGAGAAAATTAGAGAGAACGGTACCTGTTGAGAATCCGCTTTATCCTGATCTACAGAAGTTAAATCTCTGTTTCATGATAGTTGGGCTAGGGTGGATAAGTCATATTTTTTTTCAATTAAAAGTTCTTGGCTGGCAGCCAGCATAAATTACTAATTAAATAATCTTTTTATTTTATAGAATACAAATAGGCTAAATAGATTTTAAGAAAATAGAAAACCAATTGGCACTGTAGCGTACGAGAAGTGTAAGCGAGCGGCTTAAAAGATTAGCTTGAATGAGCCTTTTTTGAGATTCAAGATGGCCGAGTGGATTCGCCGCTGGCTAACAGCGGTCCAGCGACGCGAGAAGCTGTTCGTAACTCGCCTACGACATTATTTTTTCTCTGTCACTTTTCCTACTCACCTCTATCTACAATGATGCCCAGACCTGGGTGGGGGAGTGTTAGCTCTTGGATAACATTTCCAAACGGATTCTCTTCATTTCTTTAAAATACGCTCCGCTTCTAGTAGGGGGTTGTGTACGTACGAGAAGTGCAGGCGAGCGGTTTAAAAGCTTAGCTTGAATGATCCTTTTTTGAGACTCAGGATGGCCGAGTGGATTTGCCGCTGGCTAACAGTGGTCTAGTGACACGGAAAGCTGTTTGCAACTCGCCTACGCCATTATTTTTCTTTGTCCCCCTTCCTACTCTCCTCTATCTACAGCATCACAAAACAAACAAAATAGGACAAAAAAAAAGAGAGAAATGAAGAGTTTTCCTCGTGAGTCAGACCATGCACCAAACACCCCCAACTAAATATTATGGAAGAGGCTCGCCTCCTCCAAATATATGATTAGTCCTTATGCGGAGAGCAGGATCTCGTTCCGAGTCAAAGGACAATCGGTAGCAACCTGCTCATCCTGGTACATGAATCGGAAGACGGGCGAAGATCCCCCCAGATTGGAACATTTGACAAAAATGTGCTGGACAGTCTGATAGAGCAAACAGTCGTTACAGTAGGGCCTAAAGGAGCGCGTCCCACGAGTATGCGCAATTTGCAAGCGACCAAAAACCACCTTTAGCATCGATGCATTGGGGTTAGGCCCACAGGAAAATTGTAGTGTGATGGCGCACAACTTTAGATTGCTTTGGCCGTCTCCCATCTTCTTTGCGATGCACCCCGAAAAACTGACCTGATTCATGCAATGAATTCAATGTAGAAGATAGAGTAAAACTGGTCTGATCACTTAACTCTTACAAACCTTTTTGCTTCATTATTACTCGAAATCCCTCCATATCCAGAAGCACATGGGAAGACAATCTCGGCATTATCTCTGCTTGCGGCGGACATGGCGCCGTGGATACTGCAAACTAGTGGATGCTGAGATTACAATGCCTCTAGGGAAATCAGTTTGCTCAATGAGTCGTAAGTCTCCGAACCAGTCACGCCGCGTAATCTCTATTACCGAACGGTGCATTGCAACCCACTTGGCTGTGAAGACAGACACAATGCCAGTAAGATCCCCACCGGCTATAAACAAGAGGGAGGTGTGATGAAATCCGATCCCCTCTTCGCATTTGGAGCCATCCGTATTCACTGAAATGGGATCCAGGATAACACAAGGTGAACTCTAAAAATATGAATGCAATAATCCCAGTGTGGAGGAAGCTTTCAGTACATCACTCTTCCATCAAACATCATCTTCCTCCACTCTACCCTAATCCACTTCAAACTAAAAAGTAAAGTGCTACATGAGTCTAACATCTCTACCTCACTGTGCAGGTATGTCCACCTTTCTGTATCTATGACCCACATTTTAACCTTTTATTCCCAGTAGACACTTCTATTTTTAAAGAAAGTTAACGCCCTATTTCTCCCTTTATTTTGTATAAATAGGCGCTGAAAAATATAGTGAGATATTTAAAAAGAGTATAAAAGATGAGCCGAGAGAGAGCATCACATTCTCTTGTGTCACTGGGTTGGGAAGGCGGGTCGATACTCCAGGTTTCAGTTGTAGCAGGAAACAAGGATTCAATAGCAACTGGTACACTCTCCAAAATACAAGAAAAACAGATAAAGAAGAAGAAAAAGAAATATAAGAATGGGGAGAGTAAAGAGGAAAAGGGGAGGCCTCTTCCACAAGGGAAGACCCCGTCTTCAGAGACCAAGTGTCCGAAGGTCACCCTCATTGGTGACTCGCAAACACGGGATCTGCAGCCGCTGCTAGCGGCCCGCCTTTGCACTAGCGTGAAGTTAAGCTGCCTGTCAGGACGGGGTAACCACACCATCAGAGTAGAGGCAGAGAAAGCTCAGATTTCTGAGAATTCTGTTGTTGCTCTGATGGTGAGTGGTAACGACCTCTACCTCGGAGGGGGTAAGGTTGGCCTCAGTGGTAAGACCATCCAAACAGTGATGGGAGCCGTGGACGACATAGGGCTTAAAACCCGCAAACGTGTGGTGGTTGGGATGCTTCCGAGAAGAGGTCCATCCCGAACCGCTCACGAAAGAAACGTCGCAGTGAACAAAAGGTTGGCGGATCTCTGCACGGCAGAAGGAGTCTTCTTCGTGGACCCCTATCGTACCTTTATTGGTAGAGACGACCTCTACCAAAGGGACGGGGTACATCTCTCCTTTAAAGGGAAGGCCTTTCTCGCCAATCTAATTCAAGATGTCGTGGAACGCACCCAAAGGAGCGTTCGAAACAGAGCGAAAGCGGACGTGCGCCAGCATGCCCGTGTCACTCCTGGAACGACCTTCTCGGAGGTCGTCAAAAAGGGTGTAACCACGAAAACAGAGAAGCCTGGAAACGGAAGAGCGTAGGGAGTCCTACACTAGGGGACTCCCTCAAAGTTCTTCTGTTCAATGCGAGGTCAATCAGGAACAAGTTTCCTGAGCTCCGTGGCCTCATAGTAACAGAGGAACCTGAGATGGTGGCCATAACGGAGTCGTGGATAAAAACCTCAAGCCAAGATTTTGAAGGTGAATACACGAATCCCGGTTACCAGCTCTTCCAGAAAGATAGGCCAGACAGAGAGGGTGGCGGTGTGATGTTGTATGTCAAGGATACTCTCAACTTGACGGATTGAAACATCATATCCGACCATGAACTACTAGGTGTTGACCTAAAGATAGGTCCTGCCAAATACAGGACCCTGGTGCTTTATAGACCTCCTGCCCAACTCGTTGAAAAGGACAGAGATCTGTACCAGCTGCTAGGAGAACTTGTCGAAGACAGAGTGTGTATCGTCATGGGTGATTTCAACACACAAGTTGACTGGGAAACCAGAGAACCCTGTGGCGAGAACGCACTACTCCTGGAGTTCACGAACAACGAGTTCCTCACTCAATGGGTGAGAGAGCCAACGAGAGGAGACAATATCCTCGACTTGGTTTTCACCTCTGAGGATGACATCGTTGAGGACCTCTCTGTTTGCGAAGAGCTCGGTGGCAGTGACCACCGACTAATTAGATTTGTAGTCAAAGTCCCCAAGGCAGAGCCTGTAACTAGTAAATCAAGGAAACTCGATTTAAGAAGAGCAGACTTTGCAGGTCTACGCGCCGGACTGACTGACGCGAGGCTAGAAGAGTGCGATGCTGTTGAAGACTCTTGGAACAGTTTCAAAACCACATTCATGAGTCTTCAATCGCGTTTTATCCCTCTGAAATGCCACCGTCGGTCCTTTGTTCAACCAAAGTGGTTTAATCGAGAAATCGGCTAACTGCTTAGGGAGAAGAGAAATGTGTACCGGCAATCGAAGATCTCGGGTGACTTTGACGAATACCGGAGGCTAGCCAGGAGAGTGAAGTCCAGTATAAGGGCGGCTAAGCGGTCTGAGGAACTCCGAGTGGCGAGACTTTGTAAAGACAATCCCAAGGAGTTTTTTGGATATGTGAACAGCCGTAAACCAATCCGTCGAACGATTGGCCCTTTGAGGAATGAGGAGGGGAAATTAAAGCATCAGATGCAGAAAATGCTAACCTCCTCAACGACTACTTCTCTTCAGTGTTTACTGAAGAATGTGGTCCCATTCCCCAGCCGACGGATTCCTACTCGGGGGAAAAGCTGGAGGCAATGGACTTCACCGAAGGAGAAATAAAGAAAAAGATCGCTGACCTAAAGACGAATAAGTCCCCTGGACCGGACGGGTTTCTACCTAAAGTGTTGAAGGAAGTGTGCGATGAAGTATCACGACATCTGTGCGCTATATTTAACATGTCAATCCGGACCAAATGCGTTCCTAGAGACTGGCGTGAGGCGGAGGTGACTACTATCTTCAAGAAAGGAGACCGTAACCAACCGTCGAACTACCGACCAATCAGTCTGACTTCGATAGTCGGTAAACTCATGGAAAGCATCATGGTGGACAAAGTGACGTCATATTTAGAGTTAAGCCTGCTACTGAGGAGTTCCCAGCACGGCTTCCGAAGGCAACGGTCATGCCTGACGAACCTTGTGGAATTCTTCCACTTCGTTTTCAGTGAGCACGATCGGGACAAGGCGGTGGATGTGGTCTACCTAGACTTTCAGAAAGCCTTTGATAAGGTACCACACCGCCGCCTTCTCCGGAAAGTGCGAGCGCTTGGCATAGATGGAAAGGTAGCCGGCTGGATCGAGAACTGGCTAAGTGGCAGACGGCAACGGGTGGTGGTGAATGGACAGTCTTCTGAGTGGGTGCCCGTTACTAGCGGGGTGCCTCAAGGTTCTGTCCTAAGACCACTACTATTCATCATCTACGTCAAAGACATGGACGGTGACATGGTTGCCAAGATTTACAAATTTGCCGACGATACCAAGCTTGGTATGAACGTTGCAAAGGATGGAAATACTGCCCGCCTGCAGGAAGATCTTGGGAAGATTGGGGAGTGGTCGGACACGTGGCAAATGCCTTTTAACGTGGGCAAATGCAAAGTGATGCATATCGGCCACAGAAACCCCCAATTTCAGTATATCCTTAAGGGCACTGCTCTTGAATCGAGTGACACTGAGAAGGACTTGAGTGTAACATTCACTAGTGACCTCAAGTTCTCGAAACAGTGCATTGAGGCGGAGAAAAGGGCCCAAAGGATGCTAGGCTATATTAAGCGCCAGTTTGGTTATCGAAACCAGGAGATTGTACTGTGCCTGTACAACTCACTTGTCCGACCGCACCTAGAGTATGCCGTACAATTTTGGAGTCCTTCATTGCGAAGGGACATCGCGAGATTGGAACGCGTACAAGCCAGGGCAACCAAGCTTCAAACTTGAAATGAAGCGTTACAACCGCAATCTGTGTGGAACATTTTTCACTTACAGTATCTGCGGTATGTGGAACGCACTTCCATTGGAAGTTGTCAACCGAAAGCTGTTGAGCAGTTCAAGTCAAGACTAGACAAAGTCTTGAAAAGTGGCCGTTTAGGGACGCAAAACAATTGAGCAGCCTTGTGCCCGCTCGATTGCTAGTCCAAAGGTACCCTCTTTGAATGGACCGTAAGGTCTCCTAGGGTACCTTCTTTCCTTGTTGTTACTCCTTGTTGTTGTTACACTGTCTCTCTCTCTCTCTCTCTCTCTCTCTCTCTCTCTCTCTCTCTCTCTCTCTCTCTCTTCAAAAATCGTTTTATGGATCGTCAGGCCGAGTGCGTTCCCACGAAGGCAGTCAGGCTAGCGAGCATTCAGCCTAGGTGGTTTACTCAAGAAATCGCTAGTGCTATTAAAGCTAGAAAGTCAGTGCACAGAGCATGAAAGAGGAATAGTGGTGCGATGCACCATGAAGCCTATGTGACCCATAGTAGAACGGTTAAGGCACTAGTGCGCACGGCTAAGCGTAACGAAGAAATTCGTGTAGCCTCTCTCTCTAAAGAGAGCCCCAAGGAGTTCTTCGCGTACGTGAACAGTCGAAAACCAGTACGCCAACGCATCGGACCCCTGAGGGACGCCGACGGCGTTCTCCAGGATTCAGATGAGGAAATAGCTGGCATACTCAACGACTACTTCTCCTCGGTTTTCACGAGGGAAAGGGGCGGAGAGATACCCAGACCGCCGATAGTGATAGATCGCGAGTTAGAATCACTAGAAGCAATAACTACAACTTCCGAAGAAGTTGCTAGAAGGCTAGGTCAGTTAAATGCGTATAAATGCCCAGGTCCTGACGGCTTCCTGCCAAGAGCACTGCGTGAGGTGAAAGATCAGGTGAGCCCTCATCTTTCTGAGATCTTCAACTCATCGCTCGACAGTGGCGAAGTACCTGCAGACTGGCGTATGGCCAATGTCACCCCAATCCACAAAAAGGGGGACCGTGGCACCGCAGTAAACTACCGACCAATAAGTCTAACTTCAATCGTGGGCAAAGTACTGGAAGGCATCATAGGGGATAGGATAATGAATCATTTAGAGTCTCACGACCTGTTGAGAGACACACAGCATGGCTTCCGAAGAAAGCGCTCATGCCTCACGAACTTGCTCGAATTCTTCCACGGTATAATGAGCGAGTTTGACAGAAGTCGAGCGGTGGACATACTTTATTTGGATTTCCAAAAGGCTTTCGATAAAGTCCCCCACCGCCGACTGATGGCGAAAGTACATGCCCTGGGAATAAGAGGAAAGGTCGCAAAATGGTTAGAAAGTTGGTTGTTGGACAGGCGACAGAGGGTTACCATCGGAGGCCACACCTCTCAGGGTCGTCAGTAACGAGCGGAGTCCCTCAGGGCTCCGTGATAGGCCCTCTATTATTCATCATCTACATCAACGATATAGATGAAGGACTGGTGAGTCGTCTAGCGAAATTTGCCGACGACACAAAACTTGGAGCTAATGTAGCGAATCCCGAAAACATCGAGATGTTGAGGGATGACCTACGGAATATTGGCGAGTGGGCTGACAAGTGGCAGATGCCTTTCAACTTGGACAAGTGTAAGGTGATGCACATCGGGTATGCGAACCCCCGGTCAGGCTACGAGCTACAAGGTATGCGTCTTGAGTCTACTGATGTCGAGAAGGACTTAGGTGTGCTGATTAGCAGCGATCTCAAATTCTCGAAGCAGTGCTTACAGGTGGAGAAAAAGGCTCATCGCTTGTTGGGTTACATCAAGAGGCAATTCAGCTTTCGAACAAAAGAGGTTGTTTTGCCATTGTACAACTCGCTGGTGAGGCCTCACCTAGAGTTCGCTGTTCAGTTTTGGTCTCCTCATTATCGAAAAGACATCGATCGTCTGGAAAAGGTGCAAGCCAGGGCCACGAAACTGATCCCATCGCTAAGGAACAAGTCATACCAAGAGAGACTGCAAGAGCTCGATCTCTATTCGTTAGAGACTCGAAGACTGCGCGGTCGTCTAATAGAGACTTTTAAAATCTTGAAAGGATTTGAAAATGTCGACTCCACCAAATTCTTTACCCTCAACCGGAATATGACTCGAAATCACGGGTGGAAGGTGGAGCTGCCCAGATTCAATACCATTCCGGTGGGTAAGTCATTCACATATGACATTTGCGACACATGGAATAAACTACCAGCGGGGGTTGTTGAGAGTAGCAGTGTTGAACAGTTCAAGAGTAGACTTGACAAATTATATTTGAAAAGCTGATGATCTCATAGCAAGTAATCAGTACATGCTAAGAATCGAAACCACAAAAAGTATCTCCTCGATATGGGCCGCAAGGCCTTTGAGGTACTTCTTTTCCTTGTAACACTCTCTCTCTCTCTCTCTCTCTCTCTCTCTCTCTCTCTCTCTCTCTCTCTCTCTCTCTCTCTCTATCTAGAAATATATAGAATCTTACAAGAAACATGGAAATATATAGAATCTTACAAGAAACATTACACGAGGAACAAACGCTATTACTGGGAGATTTTAATTTACCTAATATCTGCCTGGACTTGAATATAGGGACTAGCCAACAAGAAAAATTAATGACAAATTTCATCGATACTAATTATTTACACCAATGCGTAAGGGAGCCAACCAGAGGAAATAATATACTAGACCTAGTTATTGCATCCCAGGAAAATCTAATATCAACTCTGGCCGTAGCGGAACATATAGGTACATGTGACCATAAACTAATCCGCTTTGATCTAAATGCCAGGTATTCAACTACCAATAACTATTCAAAAGTACCAGACTACAGTAAAGCTAACTTAGAGGGTCTCAGAGAAGCCCTGGGAAATATTCACGAGCAGCTGATAGAAATAGAAGATGTAAATCAACTTTGGAATCAATTTAAAGAACTATTTTTTATAGCCCAAGAAAACCATGTTCCTCTTAAGACAAGGAACAGTAACGCGAATAGAGGCAATCCGCCGTGGTTTAATAATGACATCAAACGAGCAATTAGAGATATAAACCGTCTCCACACATTATTAAAACACAATAGAAGTTATCAAGTTAACCAACAATATAACACTAGCAGAAGAAAGGTTAAAACACTCATAAGATCAACGAAACGTCAATACGAAATCGAGATAGCGAAAGCAAGCACGACTAATCCCAAACACTTCTATACTTATATCAATAGAAATAGGCAAATGAGAAGCGGGATTGGCCCCTTGAAAAACCAGTTGGATGAAATTATTTCAGATGATATGGGTATGGCTAATATCTTAAACGAGTTTTTTTAGTTCAGTCTTCACCTTAGGATATACTAATAACGATAACAACGAGTCTATACAGGTCAGACACCCATCACTAAGGAGCCTGGAAGTAAATCCGCAACTAGTAATTGATAAATTAAAGAAAATGAACTCGTACAAGACTCCTGGTCCTGATAAATTTTACCCGAGAATCTTAAAACATGTCCATAATGAGTTAGCAGAGTCACTTGCTCTCATTTTTAACAAATCTCTCGAGCATGGGGTCGTCCCTGATGATTGGAGGGAAGCTAACGTCACACCTATCTTTAAGAAGGGATGTAAAAACCAGGCCAGTAATTACAGACCCATTAGCTTAACCTCAATAGTTGGAAAGTTGCTCGAAACGATCATTAGAGACAAGCTAGTAGAGTTCCTCGAAAACAATAACCTTATGGTTTTAGGTCTAAGAGATCGCGCTTAACAAACCTGATCGACTTTTACCATAACCTTTTCAACCTATATAACGATACTAAATCATTAGATATAATTTACCTAGATTTCAAAAAGGCATTTGACAAAATTCCCCATCAGAAACTCATGAACAAAGTGCGTACGCTAGGAATTAACGGTAATATATACGGATGGATTAGTAGCTGGTTAAAAAACAGGAAGCAGAGAGTGATAATAAATGGCGTGGAATCGGACTGGGTATCTGTTACCAGCGGTGTTCCCCAGGGATCAGTCCTGGGGCCTATTTTATTTACTATATACATCAATGACATAGACGTTGGAATAAATAATATCATATCTAAATTTGCAGATGACACGAAAATAGGTAACTCAGTATTATGCGAAGAGGACAGGGCTAGCCTGCAAGCTGATATAAATAAAATTACCGAATGGTTTGAGAAATGGCAAATGCCATTTAATATCGACAAATGCCAAATCCTTCAGTGCGGAACAAAAAACAAAAAATACACCTATACAATGCAAGGCGGCTTAATAAACACAACCCCGCAGGTTAAAGATTTAGGAGTAATAATTACAGAAAACTTAAAAACATCAAACCAATGCGCAGCTGCTGCAAACAAAGCTAACACAGCACTAGAATTTATAAAAAGAAACTTTACTTATAAAAGCGAGGAGATAATTATACCACTATATAAAAGTATTGTCAGGCCCCATCTCGAATACGCTGTACAGTTCTGGGCCCCTTACTTAATAAAAGACATAGATAAATTAGAAGCTGTACAACACAGAGCGACAAAACTTATCTCGTCAGTACGTAACAAACCTTACCACGAGAGGCTAAAAAAACTCAATCTATTTTCCGTCAGAAAACGAAGACTAAGGGGGCAGCTTCTAGAGTGCTTCAAAATACTTAAAGGATTTAACAACGTTAATGCCAATAACTTGTTCACACTGACAGGGGAGTGTCCCACCCGTGGACATGATTCAAAACTTCAGGGTAAAAGAGCCACTATGGATGTAATAAAAAACTTCTTCACTTACTCGATTAATAATGATTGGAATAATTTGCCAAACGAGGTAGTGGACAGCAGAACTATAGATTCATTTAAAATGAGATTAGACAAACATTTAACAAATATTGGACTTGTTTAGCATAAGCTACAAAATAAAATAATATTACAAAAATATAACTCTTTCAGGTTTATGTAAGTGGTTTTCATATTCATTTCATTTAATTACTATTCAATGCAAATTTCCTTCAGGTACTGTCTTCTTACACCTGCAAGGTACTTTTCTCAAATTATTTCATGTACGGCTTTTGCCGGAGGAAGTGGAGGGTGGGGAGAGCCTAAAACTTTTCTATCCTTTACTTCTACTATTCTATGTGTAAGTGGCAGTAGATTTAAGGCCAGATCACCTTAGTCTGGGCCGTAAGGCCCGTGTGATCTGTGTATCTATGTAACTCTATGTAACTCTCTCTCTCTCTCTCTCTCTCTCTCTCTCTCTCTCTCTCTCTCTCTCTCTCTCTCTCTCTCTCTCTCTCCTCTCTCTCTCTCTCTCTCCCGAGTAATTTCCTAAAAATATTTCGTTCTAAAATCATAATTTATTTAGTATATATTCCCTATTTGTTAGTGATTTTTCATGAATAAAGATAAGTTTTAAATACTAATTTTTCTATAATACAAGATATATCTCTTCGATGTAGTGAATTATAGATTTCATTTCGGTTGATATTTAACGGTTGATAGGCATTGGTTTTTAGCACGTCCTTTTTAAAATCGACCAGTCTGTAATAATAAATCTATTTTGCAATTAAAATTTGTAAGTAAGTGTACTTATCATATTGTTTAGCAATTTTTTTAATATAAAGTGAAGTTCTAAATACCAATTTTCGCTACCGTAGGATCAAGTGTTTAATTAACGTGTATTGAATCAAGCATAAAACGGTGTGGTCAAGTATAAGTGTACATAAGTGAATTTGAAGAAAAGTGAAGAAAAGTGAGGTTATTATAAAAAAGAAGGATGCCCGTAGCCCTCAAATTAAAGCATTGTTGCTTTAAATGCAAGAATACACGTTGGATCATCGATTTTCAAGAACAATGCTTTGAGAATATCACGTCGAGAAGTGTATGCGAATTCTGCAAAATAAAAGAAAAATTTGATATCGAAAAGGCAAAATGGATGTCTGTAATAAGCTCTATGGAAAACCGCATCAATGCCCTCGAATTAAAGAACTGCGCTTGTCAAACAGAAGATAAAACCAGAATAGCTCGAGTAGATACTAAAATCGTGAAACTGGAACAAGAAGTCGCAATTCTCACTAACAAAATTGATACATCAAACATAAAAGACGAGGACAATTTCATCCAAGTCAGAAATAAGCGCCCATTCAAACCAATCATTCAGAAAAAAACAACAATCTCAACCCAAAATAGATATGATATATTGTCCTACGAAGAAGAGGAAGAAACGTATTTAGCTGGTGACTCAATAATTCGGAATCAAATCGATCACTTTGGAAGTTGGAACATCAAAAAGCGCAAATTCCGATGCTATCCAGGAATAAAGATTGAGCAATTAACAGAACAATTAAACAACTTTGAGATGAAAAGCAAAGAGAGTCAAATCATAGCGAATGTTGGAAGCAACGATGTGTTCAACGGAAAAAACTATCAAGGTTCGGAAAGCATAAAGAATGACTACAAGAAAATGATAAAAACAATCAAGACCAAAACGGATAATGCAATTGTTGTTGGGGTGCTACCAAGAATTTACGAGAGATACGAAAATCTAAGTCGAGCAATTGGGATAAATCATCGTCTAGAAGATCTTTGCAAGAAGGAGAATGTTAAATTTATTGACCCCTGGCTACTTTTCATCCACAACAAAGACTTGTTTTCTCAGGATGGCATCCATCTCTCCACAAAAGGTAAAATGAAATATGGAGAATTGCTACAAACTAACCTACGAAATTGAATGAAAAATAAAGCACCAAGTCAAGAACCACAGGGAAACGATCGAAGCCCCAATTTAGAAGAAATCAGTTAAACACATTAAAAACTCCATTCTTTAACGCAAGATCAATTAGAAACAAATTTACGGAGTTCAGAGCGCTGGTATTGACCAAAAAGTACGACATCATAGGAATAACTGAGACATGGATACATACAGAGTCACGTGATATTATTTCAGAATTCCAGTTAAAAGGATACAAGTTATTTCATAAAGATAGATTACAGAGAGAAGGTGGAGGTGTTCTTTTATATGTACGCGAAGATTTGCACCCTGTAGAATGTAACACTGACTCTGTTTTTGAAATGGTAACGGTTAAAATAAACCAAAAAAAGAACCTATATGTTATTTTAGTTTATAGGAGTCCACATCAGCTCCGGGAGACAGATGACCAATTTTATGAATACTTAACGAACATTTGTAAAGACAAGTTATCAGTGATCATTGGGGATTTTAATTGTGCTAAAATAAACTGGCCTAACAAAACTGCAGACTCAGAAGGACAAAGATTGATTAATTTTATTGAGGATAATTTCCTGACTCAGTGGGTGAAAGAACCAACAAGAGATGAAAACATATTGGATTTAGTGTTAACATCAGACGATGAATTGATTTCAAATTTAAATGTTGGAGACAGAATAGGAAATAGTGATCATAACGCAGTAGATTTTGAAATTAATATACCACGTGTCCTACAAAATGACACCACCGCTAAACTTAATTTCAAAAGGGCAAATTATGCTGAACTAAGAAAGAGTTTGAGCACTTTTAGGATAAATAATGAAGAAATAAACGTAGCATGGCATGAATTTAAAAACAATCTTCTCAACAAACAGTTTCAATTTATACCACTGGCTGTTATTAAAGATAAAAATGTTAATAAACCGAAATGGCTATCTCAAGAAATTATGAAACTCATTAGAAACAGAGATAAAACATATAAAAGGCTAAAATACAACCATAATATAGAAAACAGGAATCATTATTTGGAATTGAGAAGAAAAGTTAAAGCCGAGATTACAAGAGCAAAACGAAATGAAGAAATAAGAGCAGCTCAAAATTGCAAAAATAATCCTAAAGAGTTCTTTGCCTTAGTAAACAGCAGAAAACCCATAAAGAACAATATTGGCCCAATAAGAGATAAGTACAATAATTTGCAGTTCGATGATATTGGAATAGCAAACACTATCAACGAATATTTTGTATCTGTTTTCACAAAAGAGTGTAACTCGTATGACTATACAGAAACACGTGAAATGGCTAATATTATACCACTCGAATCGGTTCGATGCAGTGTCGACAACACAAAGAAACTAATAGAGAAGATGAATAAATTTAAATCCCCGGGACCGGATAAAATATACCCAAGAGTTTTAAAAGAAGTCATAAATCAAGTAGCAGAACATCTTACGCAAATTTTCAATTTATCCCTAAAGAGTGGAATTGTTCCTCAAGACTGGAAGATGGCAAATGTAACGCCAATATTTAAGAATGGATGTAAAGAGAGTGCCAGCAATTTTCGCCCTATAAGTTTAACTTCCGTAGTTGGGAAACTCCTTGAAACTCACATTTCCAATACAATTGTAGAGCATTTAGAAAAGAATAAACTCCTAAATGATTCTCAGCATGGCTTCAGGAGAAAGAGATCTTGCCTCACAAATTTACTAGAGTTTTTTCACTATATAAATACCTTGTACGACAATAATAGATCGGTTGACATCTTGTATCTAGACTTCCGAAAGGCATTTGATAAAGTTCCGCATAAAAAGTTGATGTGTAAAGTAAGAGCCTTTGGAATTAAAGGCGAAATTGCAAAATGGATAGAAAATTGGTTTACGGATAGAAAACAGCGAGTAGTTATAAACGGACAAGCGTCAGAATGGGTTTCCGTTTGTAGTGGCGTCCCGCAAGGCTCTGTCCTTGGCCCGTTGCTATTCATTATGTACGTTAATGATATAGATGATGGCCTACTATCGAAAATTTCTAAGTTTGTTGATGATTGTAAATTAGGAAAAGGGATAATTACTGAACAGGACGTTCAAGAATTTCAAAATGATATTGATAAAATAGTAAGATGGACGGAAAAATGGGAATTGCCCTTAAATCTTGAAAAGTGCAAAATAATGCATATTGGTTATAATAATCCAAGGAGAGAATACAAACTGTTCGACAATGAGATCAAAGAAACTGAAAATCAAAAAGACCTAGGTGTCTACATTACAAACGATCTAAAGTTTTCACGGCAGTGCATCGAAGTCGAAAAGAAAGCGCAAAGGATTCTTGGATATATAAAACGCCAAATCACTTTCAAAAATAAGATTACAATTCTGAATATGTACAATGCACTAGTAAGGCCACATTTAGAATATTGTTCCCAAGCCTGGTATCCTTACTTAAGAAAAGATATTGAGAAGTTAGAAAGAGTACAAGCCAGAGCCACGAAATTGATTCCAGAACTAAGGAATTATAATTATGAAACAAGATTAGAAAGATTAAATTTATTCAGCCTTGAAACAAGAAGATTGAGAGGTCAATTAATAGAAATGTTTAAAATACTAAAAGGAATAGAAAATGTCGACTCTAATATTTGGTTTCAGTTTAGCACATCTACTACGCGATCAAACGGAATGAAAATAAAACCCAAGAATTTTCGCACAAATATATGTGGGAACTCATTTGCGTATAAAATTGTGAACAAGTGGAATCAATTACCAGAGGATGTAGTGAAATGTAATACAGTAGAAAATTTTAAAAAGAAATTAGACAAAATTTTAAGAAATCTAACATAATATGTGACGTGACTAATAAGTTAAAATAAAATTTGTATGCTAATTTTAAGATTTACAAAATATTAATTGTATTTATTATAAAATATATTTATTGTATGCAATCATAATAAAATGCTTTTTGACATGAATATGTTGTAAATATTCCTTATTGCTCAGAATCATTAACCAAAGACAAAGAACGAGTTTATGTTCTAATATTGGACGAGAAACCCTAATCTAATTTGAATGTATATATATATATATATATATGTATATGTATGTATGTGTGTATATATGTATATATATATATATATATATATATATATATATATATATATATATATATATATATATATATATATATATATATATATGTATATTAGCATGTAAAATATTATATAGAATAAGTAAGTTATGAGAGAACAGCAAATTGACAAAAAAGAGTTAACTCTTGCATAATGTAGCACAAGTAGCATAATAAAAAGTTTGGATGTAGCAAATAAATGCAAAAAAAAATAAGTACCTCCATTGAAATGGAACGAATGTTCTTTTGAGGTACTTACTATCCTTGTAACTCCTTGTAACTCTCTCTCTCTCTCTCTCTCTCTCTCTCTCTCTCTCTCTCTACATTTACGAGATTTTAAAATAAACAAAAGCACTGTTTACCGTCGCCCAAATACTACCGTTAATGAGGACCTGGAAATATATAGAATCTTGCAAGAAACATTACAGGAGGAACAAACGCTATTAAGGGAGATTTTAATTTACCTAATATCTGCTGGGACTTGAATATAGGGACTAGCCAACAAGAAAAATTAATGACAAATTTTATTGATACTAATTATTTACACTAATGCGTAAGGGAGCCAACCAGAGGAAATAATATACTAGACCTAGTTATTGCATCCCAGGAAAATCTAATATCAACTCTGGCCGTAGCGGAACATATAGGTACATGTGACCATAAACTAATCCGCTTTGATCTAAATGCCAGGTATTCAACTACCAATAACTATTCAAAAGTACCAGACTACAGTAAAGCTAACTTAGAGGGTCTCAGAGAAGCCCTGGGAAATATTCACGAGCAGCTGATATAAATAGAATATGTAAATCAACTTTGGAATCAATTTAAAGAACTATTTTTTATAGCCCAAGAAAACCATGTTCCTCTTAAGACAAGGAATAGTAACGCGAATAGAGGCAATCCGCCGTGGTTTAATAATGACATCAAACGAGCAATTATAGATAGGAACCGTCTCCACACATTATTAAAACACAATAGAAGCTATCAAGTTAAGCAACAATATAACACTAGCAGAAGAAAGGTTAAAACACTCATAAGATCAACGAAACGTCAATACGAAATCGAGATAGCGAAAGCAAGCACCACTAATCCCAAACACTTCTATACTTATATCAATAGAAATAGGCAAATGAGAAGCGGGATTGGCCCCTTGAAAAACCAGTTGGATGAAATTATTTCAGATGATATGGGTATGGCTAATATCTTAAACGAGTTTTTTTAGTTCAGTCTTCACCTTAGGATATACTAATAACGATAACAACGAGTCTATACAGGTCAGACACCCATCACTAAGGAGCCTGGAAGTAAATCCGCAACTAGTAATTGATAAATTAAAGAAAATGAACTCGTATAAAACTCCTGGTCCTGATAAATTTTACCCAAGAATCTTAAAACATGTCCATAATGAGTTAGCAGAGTCACTTGAACTCATTTTTAACAAATCTCTCGAGCATGGGGTCGTCCCTGATGATTGGAGGGAAGCTAACGTCACACCTATCTTTAAGAAGGGATGTAAAAACCAGGCCAGTAATTACAGACCCATTAGCTTAACCTCAATAGTTGGAAAGTTGCTCGAAACGATCATTAGAGACAAGCTAGTAGAGTTCCTCGAAAACAATAACCTTATACGTGATAGCCAGCATGGTTTTAGGTCTAAGAGATCGTGCTTAACAAACCTAATTGACTTTTACCATAACCTTTTCAACCTATATAATGATAATAAATCATTAGATATAATTTACCTAGATTTCAAAAAGGCATTTTACAAAATTCCCCATCAGAAACTCATGAACAAATTGCGTACGCTAGGAATTAACGGTAATATATACGGATGGATTAGTAGCTGGTTAAAAAAACAGGAAGCAGAGAGTGATAATAAATGGCGTGGAATCGGACTGGGTATCTGTTACCAGCGGTGTTCCCCAGGGATCAGTCCTGGGGCCTATTTTATTTACTATATACATCAATGACATAGACGTTGGAATAAATAATATCATATCTAAATTTGCAGATGACACGAAAATAGGTAACTCAGTATTATGCGAAGATGACAGGGCTAGCCTGCAGGCTGATATAAATAAAATTACCGAATGGTCTGAGAAATGGCAAATGCCATTTAATATCGACAAATGCCAAATCCTTCAGTGCGGAACAAAAAACAAAAAATACACCTATACAATGCAAGGCGGCTTAATAAACACAACCCCGCAGGTTAAAGATTTAGGAGTAATAATTACAGAAAACTTAAAAACATCAAACCAATGCGCAGCTGCTGCAAACAAAGCTAACACAGCACTAGGATTTATAAAAAGAAACTTTACTTATAAAAGCGAGGAGATAATTATGCCACTATATAAAAGTATTGTCAGGCCCCATCTCGAATACGCTGTACAGTTCTGGGCCCCTTACTTAATAAAAGACATAGATAAATTAGAAGCTGTACAACACAGAGCGACAAAACTTATCCCGTCAGTACGTAACAAACCTTACCACGAGAGGCTAAAAAAACTCAATCTATTTTCCGTCAGAAAACGAAGACTAAGGGGGCAGGTTATAGAGTGCTTCAAAATACTTAAAGGATTTAACAACGTTAATGCCAATAACTTGTTCACACTGACAGGGGAGTGTCCCACCCGTGGACATGATTCAAAACTTCAGGGTAAAAGAGCCACTATGGATGTAATAAAAAACTTCTTCACTTCTCGATTATTAATGATTGGAATAATTTACCAAACGCAGTAGTGGACAGCAGAACTATAGATTCATTTAAAATGAGATTAGACAAACACTTAACAAATATTGGAATTGTTTAGCATAAGCTACAAATAAAATAATATTACAAAAATATAACTCTTTCAGGTTTATGTAAGTGGTTTTCATATGCATTTCATTCAATTACTATTCAATGCAAATTTCCTTCAGGTACTGTCTTCTTACACCTGCAAGGTACTTTTCCCAAATTATTTCATGTACGGCTTTTGCCGGAGGGAGTGGCGGGTGGGGAGAGCCTAAAACTTTTCTATCCTTTACTTCTACTATTCTATGTGTAAGTGGCAGTAGATTTAAGGCCAGATCACCTTAGTCTGGGCCGTAAGGCCCGTGTGATCTGTGTATCTATGTAACTCTATGTAACTCTCTCTCTCTCTCTCTCTCTCTCTCTCTCTCTCTCTCTCTCCTCTCTCTCTCTCTTTCTTTCTCTCTCTCTCTCTCTCTCTCTCTCTCTCTCTCTCTCTCTCTCTCTCTCTCTCTCTCTAGAGGGAGAGGTGACGCCCCCTTGTCGCGGGAAGAGAGCTTGTGTGTACCTTTGACTTTTCGAGCTATGTCGACGGGGGTACCTCTTCTGGGTACCCCTGGTAGGGCTTCCCTTGTCGATTTGGTCGGAAACGAGGTTCCAGACTAAGTGCGTCATCTTTTCTTTTTTCTACTCTATCCTTCTCTTTTTTTTTTACTTTTATCTTACTTCCCACTTATACAAAAAGAAAAAAAACAACAAAAAAAGCCTACTCCTATCATGTCACTCTTTCCCTTTTTTCCCTCTATCTACATATAAGGACCTGGCAGCTACCTCACGCGTCAGAAGAGAGGCTTTGGAACCTCTATAAACAACGCCAATCGACGCTCACTGGTTGCGAGAGACTAGGACTAGAGGAGTCCTAGGCGTTGGGGCACGATGAATGGGATGAGGGTAGTGACCCGTTAACTCCTTCCCTGGCGCGTAATTATTGACCGTTCCCAGTGCCCGTTGACGGGTGCCTCTGGTAGCATCGGTCCGAGGCGACGGCCCTTTGTTCCCAGGTTGGTTGCCAGGCCAATAAAAAGCCTTGGGTCGAGTTCCTTGGTGTGGCGGAATATCCATTGAACGCTACTCCGAGATCCTGGCCGTTGTGAAGGGAACTAGTAGGAGTTTAGTAAGGGGTGTGCTTCGTTGTTGTTCACCTGGTGAGAAATCGATGGCCCCTTCGGGGACCGTCTGTGCTGCTTGGTTGGGAGCCACGGCACGCCGAGGCTTGACGACTCGGTCAGACGAACAGCAGCACATGGAGCGTGCCTTCTGGAAGACTCCGAAACGACTCCGATCAATAGGCGGGAGCGGCTCACGCGGGGAGAACTCACCAGCCCCTTTTTATATATTGATTGGTCACAAGCTTAAGAAATAGAGTGTTCAAAATGGCAGGAAAGAAAGGTCCAGCAGCGCTAAAATTCACGTGTGCCACATGTAAGAAGGACAAGTGGTGCGTTGACTTCCCGGAAGGCTGCTATGCGAAATGCCACCCAGACAGTGTATGCACCACTTGCATTTTAAAGAAGGAAGTGGAGGAAGTAGTCGCCTACTACAGGGTAAGAACTACAGACCTCGAACAGAAAATCGAGAGGCTCAAGGAGGAGCACTCCCACCAGATCCGCAGGCTCGAAGAGAAATTAAACGATCTCTCGAGTCCTGTGGCAAACACCACCTCTGCAGAGAGCCCGGGCCCGAATGTGGCAGAGATGCCAAAAGGAAAAAAGAAAAAAAAAGACGAAAAAGGGAAAGAAGAAAGAGGAAGAGAGAGAAATAGAAGAAGAAAATGTAGAAGAAGTTAATGAAAAGGATGACAAGGGGGAAAAGATGATAGAGAAGAAGAAGAAGAAGAATAAGAGGAAGAAGAAAAAAGAAAAGCCTGAAAAGACCATGATGGGGAAAAGAGAGGAATCAGAGAGCTTGCCTCAGAAAATAAAGAATCCGAGCTCAGCAGGCAAATGTGCCAGGGTCATCCTTGTGGGCGATTCCCAGGCACGGGACCTGCAGCCCCTGCTAGCGGCCCGCCTTCGCACAAGCGTTAAGGTAAGCTGCCTGCCAGGATGTGGTAACCACCACATCAGAGTAGAGGCCGAGAAATCACAGATTTCTGAGAGCTCAGTCGTTGCTCTGATGGTCAGTGGAAACGACCTCTACCTGAGAGGAGGTAGGGTAGGCCCTACAGATAAAATCCTTCACACGGTCATGGGTGCCGTGGACGACTGTGGGCTGAAAACCCGCAAGCGCGTGGTAGTCGGGATGCTCCCGAGGAGAGGTCCAACACGGACCGCTCACTCGATGAATGTGTCTTTAAACCGGCGCCTGGCAGATTTGTGTACGGCAGAGGGGGTCTTTTTTGTGGATCCGTACCGCACCTTTTATGGTAGAAATGATCTCTACCAAAGGGATGGGGTAGATCTTTCCTTTAAGGAAAGGCCTTTCTGTCGAACATGATCCAGGATGTCGTAGAGAGGACCGAAAGTAGTATCCGGCCCAGAGTGAGGGCGGACGTACGCCAGTATGCCCGTGTCACTCCAGGAACGACCTTCTCAGAGGTCGCAAAAAGGGGTGCCTCGCCAACAAACAAGCCGGGAAACGGAAGAGCGTAGGGAGTCCTACACTAGGGGACTCCCGCAAAGTTCTTCTGTTCAATGAGAGGTCAATCAGGAACAAGTTTCCTGAGCTCCGTGGCCTCGTAGCGACGGAAGAACCCGAAATGGTAGCCATAACAGAATCGTGGATAAAAACCTCAAACCGAGACTTTGAAGGCGAATTCACGATTCCCGGTTACCAGCTCTTCCAGAAAGATAGGCCAGACAGAGAGGGTGGCGGTGTGATGTTGTATGTCAAGGATACTCTCAACTCGACGGATTGCAACATCGTATCCGACCATGAACTACTAGGTGTTGACCTAGAGATAGGTCCTGCCAAATACAGGACCCTGGTGCTTTATAGACCTCCTGCCCAACTCGTTGAAAAGGACAGAGATCTGTACCAGCTACTAGGAGAACTTGTCGAAGACAGAGTGTGTATCGTCATGGGTGATTTCAACACACAAGTTGACTGAGAAACCAGAGAACCTTGTGGCGAGAACGCACTACTCCTGGAGTTCACGAACAACGAGTTCCTCACTCAATGGGTGAGAGAGCCAACGAGAGGAGACAATATCCTCGTTTGGTTTTCACCTCTGAGGATGACATCGTTGAGGACCTCTCTGTTGGCGAAGAGCTCGGTGGCAGTGACCACCGACTAATTAGATTTGTAGTCAAAGTCCCCAAGGCAGAGCCAGCAATTAGTAAATCAAGGAAACTCGATTTAAGAAGAGCAGACTTTGCAGGTCTACGCGCGGGACTGACTGACGTGAGGCTAGAAGAGTGCGATGCTGTTGAAGACTCTTGGAACAGTTTCAAAACCACATTCATGCGTCTTCAATCGCGTTTTATCCCTCTGAAATGCCCCCGTCGGTCCTCTGTTCAACCAAAGTGGTTTAATCGAGAAATCGGGCAAATGCTTAGGGAGAAGAGAAATGTGTACCGGCAATCGAAGATCTCGGGTGACTTTCGCGAATACCGGAGGTTAGCCAGGAGAGTGAAGTCCAGCATACGGGCGGCTAAGCGGTCTGAGGAACTCCGAGTGGCGAGACTCTGTAAAGAGAATCCCAAGGAGTTTTTTGGATATGTGAACAGCCGTAAACCAATCCGTCGAACGATTGGCCCTTTGAGGAATGAGGAGGGGACATTAAAGCATTCAGATGCAGAAAATGCTAACCTCCTCAACGACTACTTCTCTTCAGTGTTTACTGAAGAGTGTGGTCCCATTCCCCAGCCGACGGATTCCTACTCGGGGGAAAAGCTGGAGGCAATGGACTTCACCGAAGGAGAAATAAAGAAAAAGATCGCTGACCTAAAGACGAATAAGTCCCCTGGACCGGACGGGTTTCTACCTAAAGTGTTGATAGAAGTGTGCGATGAAGTATCAAGACATCTGTGCGCTATCTTTAACACGTCAATCTGGACCAAATGCGTTCCTAGAGACTGGCGTGAGGCGGAGGTGACTCCTATCTTCAAGAAAGGAGACCGTCACCAACCGTCGAACTACCGACCTATCAGTCTGACTTCGATAGTCGGTAAACTCATGGAAAGCATCATGGTGGACAAAGTGACGTCGTATTTAGAGTCAAACCTGCTACTGAGGAGTTCCCAGCACGGCTTCCGAAGGCAACGGTCATGTCTGACGAACCTTGTAGAATTCTTCCACTTCGTTTTCAGTGAGCACGATCGGGACAAGGCGGTGGATGTGGTCTACCTAGACTTTCAGAAACCTTTGATAAGGTACCACACCGCCGCCTTCTCCGGAAAGTGCGAGCGCTTGGCATAGACGGAAAGGTAGCCGGCTGGATCGAGAACTGGCTAAGTGGCAGACGGCAACGGGTGGTGGTAAATGGACAGTCTTCTGAGTGGGTGCCCGTTACTAGAGGGGTGCCTCAAGGTTCTGTCCTGGGACCACTACTATTCATCATCTACGTCAACGACATGGACGGTGACATGGTTGCCAAGATTTCCAAATTTGCCGACGATACCAAGCTTGGTATGAACGTTGCAAAGGATGGAAATACTGCCCGCCTGCAGGAAGATCTTGGGAAGATTGGGGAGTGGACGGACACGTGGCAAATGCCTTTTAACGTGGGCAAATGCAAAGTGATGCATATTGGCCACAAAAAAAAACAATCTCAGTATATCCTTAAGGGCACTGCTCTTGAATCGAGTGACACTGAGAAGGACTTGGGTGTAACAATCACTAGTGACCTCAAGTTCTCGAAACAGTGCATTGAGGCGGAGAAAAAGGCCCAAAGGATGCTAGGCTATATTAAGCGCCAGTTTGGTTATCGAAACCAGGAGATTGTACTGGGCCTGTACAACTCACTTGTCCGACCGCACCTGGAGTATGCCGTACAATTTTGGAGTCCTTCATTGCGAAAGGATATCGCGAGATTGGAACGCGTACAAGCCAGGGCAACCAAGCTGATTCCCTCTATCTGACATAAAAGTTATGAGGATAGACTAAGGGAATTAGATCTGTTCTCGCTGTAAACCCGTAGACTGCGTGGTCAGCTCATCGAAGTTTTCAAAATACTTCGAGGGTTCGACAATGTTGACTACCGGGATATTTTCACACTGAGTGAAAACAGAACGCGCAATCACGGCTCCAAACTTGAACTGAAGCGTTACAACCGCAATCTGTGTGGAAATTTTTTCACCTACAGTATTTGCGGTAAGTGGAACGCACTTCCAGTGGAAGTTGTCAACAGTGAATCTGTTGACCAGTTCAAGTCAAGACTAGACAAGGTCTTGAAAAGTGGCCGTTTAGGGACGCAAAACAATTGAGCAGCCTTGTGCCCGCTCGATTGCAAGTCCAATGGTACCCTCTTTGAATGGACCGTAAGGTCTCCTAGGGTACCTTCTTTCCTTGTTGTTACTCCTTGTTGTTCTCTCTCTCTCTCTCCTAGGGTACCTTCTTTCCTTGTTGTTACTCCTTGTTGTTGTTTCTCTCTCTCTCTCTCTCTCTCTCTCTCTCTCTCTCTCTCTCTCTCTCTCTCTCTCTCTCTTAAAGAAAGTAGAGGGAGAGGTGACGCCCCCTTGTCGCGGGAAGAGAGCTTGTGTGTACCTTTGACTTTTCGAGCTATGTCGACGGGGGTACCTCTTCTGGGTACCCCTGGTAGGGCTTCCCTTGTCGATTTGGTCGCAAACCAGGTTCCAGACTAAGTGCGTCATTCATTCCTTTTTCCCCTCTATCCTTCTCCTTTTTAACTTTTATCCTATCTCTCCCACTTATACAAAAAGAAAAAAAACAACAAAAAAGCCTACTCCTATCATGTCACTCTTTCCCTTTTTTCCCTCTATCTACATATAAGGACCTGGCAGCTACCTCACGCGTCAGAAGAGAGGCTTTGGAACCTCTATAAACAACGCCAATCGACGTTCACTGGTTGCGAGAGACTAGGACTAGAGGTGTCCTAGGCGTTGGGGCACGATGAATGGGATGAGGGTAGTGCCCCGTTAACCCCTTCCCTGGCGCGTAATTATTGACCGTTCCCAGTGCCCGTTGACGGGTGCCTCTGGTAGCATCGGTCCGAGGTGACGGCCCTTTGTTCCCAGGTTGGTTGCCAGGCCAATAAAAAGCCTTTGGTCGAGTCTCTTGGTGGGGCGGGATATCCATTGAACGCTGCTCCGAGATCCTGGCCGTTGTGAAGGGAACTAGTAGGAGTTTAGTAAGGGGCGTGTTTCGTTGCTGTTCACCTGGTGAGAAATCGATGGCCCCTTCGGGGACCGTCTGTGCTGCTTGGTTGGGAGCCACGGCACGCCGAGGCTTGACGACTCGGTCGGACGAACAGCAGCACATGGAGCGTGCCTTCTGAAAGATCCGAAACGTCTCCGATCGATAGGCGGGAGCGACTCACGCGGGGAGAACTCACCACCCCCCCTTTTTTATTATTGGTTGGTCGCAAAGTATTTAAAGAGAGAAAGTGTTCAGAATTGCCGGCAAGAAAGGACCAGGAGCTCTAAAATACACGTGCGCAATATGCCACATAGATAAGTGGTGCTCGGACTTTCCGGAGGGGTGTTTTTCGAAATGCCACCCGGCCAGTTCCTGCACCGACTGTTTTTTAAACGGCCAAATCAAGGAGCTAAAGGAAACATGCAGGGTTTCCGAGGAAAGATCCAGGAAGTTGGAGGAAAAAATAAGCAGCCTCGAATTAGAACACGCCGGACTGATTCGCAGGCTTGAGGTGAGAATAGCAGAGCTAACGTCAAGCCCTGTACTAAACACTGCATCTGCAGTATTACCCCCAGAGCTAGGTCCGCATGCTATGGATAAACCCTCAAAGAAAAGGAAAAGGAAGGGAAAGAAACAGGAAGAAGAGAAAGTTGAAACAGAAGATAAAGTAGAAGCTGAAAAAGAGAAAGTTGAAGCAGAGGAAGAAAAGAGAAAAACAGAAGAGTATGTAACAAAGTAAGATAAGGGGGAAGAGACGAATAAGAAAAAGAAGAACAAGAAAAATAAGATGGAGAAGAAAGAGCGAACCAAGAGTTCGCTTCCGCAAGGAAAGCCTCAAACCTCTGCACGGAAATGTCCGAGGGTTACCCTCGTGGGCGACTCCCAAGCACAAGGTTTGCAGCCCCTGCTAGCGGCCCGCCTTCGCATTAGTGTGGAGGTATGCTGCCAGCCAGGACGGGGAAACCACCACATCAGGGTAGAGGCTGAGAAATCTTAGATCTCCGAGAATTCAGTCGTTGCCCTGATGGTGAGTGGGAATGACCTCTACCTCCGAGGAGGCAAAGTCGGCCCCAGCGAGAAAATTCTCAACACGGTCATGGGAGCCGTGGACGACTGTGGATTGAGAACTCGCAAACGGGTCGTTGTAGGGATGCTCCCAAGAAGAGGTCCTAGCCGGACAGCTCACTCTAGGAACGTGACCCTGAACCAGCGCCTGTCCGACCTCTGTACGGCGGAAGGGGTCTTCTTTCTGGACCCTTACCGCACCTTTTACGGTCGAAACGACCTTTACCAAAGGGACGGAGTGCACCTTTCATTCAAGGGAAAGGCTTTACTCTTTAACTTAATCCAGGATGTCGTAGAGCGGACGCAGAGGAGCGTCCGACCCAGAGGGAAGGCGGACATAAGACAGTATGCCCGTGTCACTCCTGGAACGACGTTCTTAGATGTGGCAAAGAGGGGTACTGCCATACAAAAGAAGCCGGGAAACGGAAGAGCGTAGGGAGTCCTACACTGGGGGACTCCCTCAAAGTTCTCCTGTTCAACGCGAGGTCAATCAGGAATAAGTTTCTTGAGCT